>PVJO010002011.1:0-154711 GCA_004026905.1 Hystrix cristata
AGAAAAACCACATTTTCTTTAGCCATTCATTGGTCGTTGGGCATTTAGGTTGTTTCCAAGACTTAGCTATTACAAATTGTGTTGCTATAAACATGGTTGTGCATACATCCCTGTGGTATGAGGATTCCAGTTCTTCTGGGAAGATCCCCAGTAGGGGGATAACTGGATCAAATGGAACCTTTAGTTCTAGCTGTTTGAGGAGTCTCCATATTGATTTCCATAGTGGCTGGACCAGTCTACATTCCCACCAACAGTGGAGGAGGGTTCCTTTTTCCCCAGAGCCCCACCAGCATTTGTTACTGGTTGATTTTTTCATAAACGTGGTTCTTTCTGGAGTGAGATGGAATCTTAATGTTGTTTTGATTTGCATCTCTCAAATGACTAGTGATGTTGAACACTTTTTCATATATTTATTTGCCTTTTTAATTTCATCTGAGAAATGTTTATTCATTTCAGATGCCCATTTTTGGATTGGGTCATTGAATTTGGGAGGTTTGATTTTTCTGAGTTCTTTGTATATTCTAGATGTTAGACCTTTGTCTGATGGATAGCTAGTAAAAATTTTTTCCCAGTCTGTGGGTTTTCGCCCCGCTCTATACGTGATTTCTTTTGCTGTGCAAAAGCTTTTTAATAGCATGTGGTCCCAAGCACTGATTCTTCGTGTTGTTTCCTGTGCTGTTTGGGTTATGCTCATAAATTTTTTCCCTACCCCTATGTCTTCGAAGGTTTTTCCTATTTTATTCTCCAGTAGATTTAGTGTTTCTGTTTTAATGTTTAGATCTTTGATGCACTTTGACTTTAGTTTAGTACATGGTGAGAGAGACTTGGTGAGAGACTAGTTTTAGTTTTCGGCATGTGGCTAGCCAATTTTTCCAGCACCATTTGTTAAAGAGGCTATCTTTCTTCCAGTGAGGGTGTTTGGCTCCTTTGTCGAAGATGAGATATTTGAGTGTGTTTGGAGTTGTTTCTGCATCCTCCAATATGTTCCATTGATCCTCAGGTCTGTCTTTTTGCCAGTACTATGCTGTTTTTATCACTGTAGCTTTGTAGTATAGTTTTAGGTCAGGAACTGTGATGCCCCCTGCCTTTCCTCTATTGCTTAGGATTGTTTTTGCTATTCTTGGTCTCTTGTGGTTCCAGATGAAGTTCATGATTGTCTTTTCTAATTCTTTGAAGTATGTTGGTGGTATCTTAATTGGAATTGCATTAAATCTGTATAGTAATTCAGGCAGTATAGCCATTTTCACTATGTTGGTTCTTCCTACCCAGGAACATGGGATATCTTTCCATTTTCTGATATCCCTTTCTATTTCCTTTTTTAGAGTGCTGAAGTTTTCAATGTAAAGGTCTTTTACTTCCTTTGTTAGGTAGATTCCTAAGTATTTTATTTTTTGTGTGCAATTGTGAAAGGTATATCGTCTGCTATTTCTTTTTCAGTGGGTTTATTGTTTGTGTATAGGAATGCTATTGACTTTTGAGTGTTGACTTCGTATCCAGCAACGCTGCTGAATTTAGTTATTAAATCCAGAAGTTTTTTGGTGGAGTTTTTTGGGTCTTCTATGTAGAGTATCATGTCATCCGCAAATAACGATAGTTTAACTTCTTCCTTTCCTATCTTTATTCCTTTTATTTCTTTCTCTTGTCTAATTGCTCTGGCTAATGTTTCCAGAACTATGTTGAATAGTAGTGGTGAGAGTGGGCAACCTTGTCTTGTTCCAGATTTTAGCGTGAAAGCTTCCAGTTTCTCGCCGTTTAGTGTGATGTTGGCCCTTGGTTTGTCATATATGGCTTTTATCAGATTTAGATATAGACCCTCTATTCCTAATTTCTGTAGGGTTTTTATCATAAATGGGTGTTGAATTTTGTCAAATGCTTTTTCTGCATCTATTGAGATGATCATGTGATTTTTGTTTTTGACTTTGTTGATATGGTGTGTTACATATATTGATTTACGTATGTTGAACCATCCCTGCATCCCTGGGATGAATCCTACTTGGTCGAAGTGTACAATCTTCTTGATAATTCGTTGTATTCTGTTGGCCAGTATCTTGTTGAGAATTTTCGCATCTATGTTCATTAGGGAAATTGGTCTGTAGTTTTCTTTTTCAGTTGGATCCTTTTCTGGTTTTAGTATCAGGGTGATGCTTGCTTGCAGAAATGATTTTGGAAGTACAGCTTCCTTTTCAAGTTCATTGAAGAGTTTGAGGAATAGTGGTATTAGATTGTCTTTGAATTTCTTGTAAAATTTGGCTGTGAAGCCGTCAGGACCTGGACTTTTCTTTGTTGGTAGGTTTTTAATTACCTCCTCAATTTCGATGGCTGATATTGGTTTATTAAGTGTTTTTATCTCTTCTTGGTTTAGTTTTGGTAATTCATATGTTTCTAAGAATCTGTCTATTTCTTCCATGTTTTCCATCTTGTTTGAGTATAAGTTCTTAAAATAGGTGTTGATGATCTTTTGAATTTCTGACGGGTCAGTTGTGAGTTCACCCCTTTCATTTTTTATTGCATGGATTTGGGTCTTTTCTTTCCTTTTTTTGATAAGGTTGGCTAGGGGTTTGTCTATTTTGTTTATTCTTTCAAAGAACCAACTCTTTGATTCATTGATTCTTCGTATTGTTTTCTTGGTTTCTATTGTATTGATTTCAGCTCTGATTTTAATAATTTCCTCTCTTGTGTGAGCTTTGGGTTTGATTTGTTCTTCTTTTTCTAATTGCTTGAGGTTCAGCATTAAGTTGTTTATTTGAGCTCTTTCTGTCTTCTTGATGTAGGAATTCAATGCGATAAACTTACCCCATAGCACTGCTTTCATTGTATCCCATAGGTTCCGGGATGTTGTATTGTCATTATCATTTAACTGCATAAATTGCTTAATTTCTTCTTTAATTTCTTCTGTGACCCAGCTGTTATTAAGCAGGATATTACTTAGTTTCCATGTGTTTATGTGGTTTTTTTGGTTTCTCTTGCCACCAAGTTGTAGTTTCATTGCACTATGGTCCGATAGTATGCATGGGATAATTTCAATTCCCTTACATTTACTTAAGTATCCTTTATGAGCTAGTATGTGATCTATTTTGGAAAACGACCCATGTGCAGCTGAGAGGAATGTGTATTCCGGTGTTGTAGGGTGGAACACTCTGTAGACATCTGCTAAGTCCACTTGTTCACAGAGTTGATCCAGTTCTGATATTTCTTTGTTGATTTTCTGTCTAGTTGATCTGAAGGTTACTTCTTTCATGCCAAATCCAATGGTCATTCCTTGGTCCTTCATCTTGATCTCTCAGCTGCATTTGACACAGATGCTTTCTCCTTTGTATAAACACTCCTACAACCTCCTGGTTTTCCTTCTACCTCATCAACTGTGACTTTTCACTTTTCTTTGTTGGATCTTCCTCTTCTTCCCAAGCTCTAAATACTGTAGAATCCCTCAAGGTTCAACTCTTGGATCTTTTTTTCCTCAACATCAACTCCCTAGGTGACTGCATTCCATCTTTCAGTTTAAATCTTATCTATGTGATGACAATTCTCCAATTTATCTTCAGTTTGACCTCTTCTAACCAGTATATACAACTGCCTACTTAATATTTCCACTTAGATTTGTAAAAAGCATTTTAATTTCTCCAAACAAAACTGATTTCCTTGCCCCTATTTGCTACCAAACTGACTTCTCTCTCTACTCTAGAAGTCATCCTTGAACTCACTCCCTGCCCTCCTCTCTCTTCCTCCCAACACCCAATCCATAAACAAGCTGTCAGTTCTATCTTCAGAAGACACATCTAGCTGTATTATTTCTTCTGTTACCATCCTACTCTGTTTAAAATTTTTATAATAGTCTCCTAACCAATTCCTCACTTCCATTATCAAACCAATCCCCACTTCTTTGCCTATTTTATTTTTCTCAGATTAGCTTGAGTGGTGGATCCAAGATGCAAATCCCTGCATGTCTGACTTCAAAGTCCCACTTCTTAATCACTTCAACCTACTGCTCTTAACAGGAAGACCAAGACAGCAAAAATAGTAATTTATTGGCCTTTTAACAGTTTTCTTTCTAAATTAATCTGGAATACCCAAAATGGCATGAGTCATAAATCTGATTCAGAATATCCAGTGAAGTACAAAACAAAATCATCATATACCTCTAATTCTCAAGCTCATAACGTAGATTCTAAAATCAGGAACACTCTCAGAACCAAGAACATTTTAATATTCAACAAACCTAGAGCTGGCACTAGAATTCAGACAAGACCTACCTTAACCGCAAGTCTAAACTGGTTGTCCTTCTATAGCCTCTCTTCTTCCTTCACTGCATTGCATATATTTACCTGTCTGTATCTCCAGTTTTTTTTTAATTTTTAATGAAACAACCTGGTTCATTTCCAATTCTTTAATCAGGTACATAATTCAGGTACTAGAAAAAAATTTCACTGAATAAATTTGAAAAGTTTGGAAAAAGAATGAATTTTAGACAACTAAATCAAGTCCAGAATAATGTTCTCACTAGTTATTACTTGGGAAGTACAGAGGGTTTCTAAGGTACACACTGAACTGGCAGCACCGACATTCGCAGTGCTGTGGCTGTCCAAGGTAGAGAGTTTTTCAGTGCTTCTGAGAGAACAGGAATTCTGGATCGTGGTAGTGAACGGGGAAGGCAGAGGCAATCTCAGCAAACACAAGCATCATTCCAGCAAGCCATATTCTAGTATGAGACCCTCTGGCCCAGAGGGTCAGCTACATCTATCTGGGCTAAACTTCTTACTTTCCTCTTGATATCTCTGATTCAGTTAACAGACATATTCTTGCTAGGGAAGTCAGCAATATGCTATATGCAGTATGAAAGTGTGAAAGGAATAAGAGAACAGCCTTTACCTTTCTGATACAGAAATGACATTAAGATAGATATTAGTGAAAACTGACACTATGAACATATCCCTCAAGGGAGATGTGGAAGACTTTAGGGGTAAACAGTGCAATATAATATAAACTTAAAGGTCTCTACTAATTTTGCTGAGAGAGTTATTTGGCCATTTGAAGGAATTAGAGAAGTATTCTAGAGAAGAGACTGGAGACAAGATTTTGAAGAATAGGTAGGAAGTTAGAATGGTGAAGATACTTTTTCTCAAGATTTATCTCCCTGTAGGGAAGGCTTTAGACAACTGAGACAATTCTGTAATGTTTAAAATACTCAAAACACTGCTCTTTAAACATTTTCTCATATACTTACAATAAATCTTAGAAAATGAACTTCTATTCCTTTGGTCTTAGTGCTTGAGATGCTAAAAAATGTTACAACCAACATTTGAAATTAGGACAACATAGCTCTAACATAGCTCTATGTGTTACCTCCATTCAATAGCATTCTCCAAAGACTTGAAGGTTTTAGGACGACCACGTAAGAAGTTCTGCATGCTATTAAGTGCATCCATTGCTGTACCTGGATGTTAAGCAAAAATTTTAACCATGGTATTTAACTTATTCCTGAGACACCTTCATACATCTGCCCCTAATGACAAGAGAATTCAATGATGGGGGATATTTTTTTCCTTTTAAAATGTTGTATCACAGAAAAGTTATAAACTTGTTAGAATAATACAGTGAACCCCAGTTGTGCCTCTTCCCCATTCTCAGTAGTCATTAACTCATGGCCAGTCTTATTTCATCTGTATGCCTATTCCACTAAGCACAAACAGATGCCATTTAAGAAAATTCAAAAGACTAACGTGGTAGTCAGCTTTCATAATGGCCTCCAGTAATTTCTGCCTCCTAGTATTCATTCCCTTGTATAGTGCCTCCATAGTGAATAGGACTGACTTATATAAGCAGGAGTGTGACTTCTCAGGCTGGGCTGTAAAATATTTAGCAGCTTCTTTTTAAATGGTTAAACAAAACTGTGAAACATACATATGATTAAAATATTATACACCTATAAAAAGATATTAATGAAGGATTTCTGATGACATGGAAAAAATGATATAATTTTAAAAAGATACAAAACTAGAGGGACATACTTCAAGCTAAATGAAATTGACAAAAAATCAAAACAAGATAATAATCCACTGTGGATGTCTCCTGTAAGTCAATTATTCTGATTTGGTTGGTACAAAGAAAACTCACCTTCCACAACATCAATCATGCACAGGCCCAGGAGGTTTGGAACCAGGTTAGATGCTGCTGCGTGCACTGCAATAGCACCACCCATGCTATGTCCAATCAGCATAACTGGAGAAGGGAGATCTCCGTACATGGCTTCAACCACATTGCCCACGTCTCTGCAAAGAGAAGCGGAAAAAAGCTGGTAATGCTCTCTGAGAAGACTGTAAAAATAGTTTTCTTTTTCAGATCCTTCCTTTGGTCTGTAACAGTCCTGGGAAATGGTAAAGGTCTAAACAGCTGTCTTATAAACACGCCTATGTAAATCTCCTAACTCACTGCCTAGTATCTATGAAGATAGTCACACACCTACCTATCCTGACAAACAGCAGCTAAGAACAAAGAATTCAAATTTTCTGATTTTCCTTTACATCACACTTTCACCGTTTCACACATGTATTCATTCATTCATTTTGGTCTTCTGAGACAGGGTCTCACTGTGTAGTTCAGACTGGACTTCAACTCACTATGTAGCCCAGCCTGGCCTCAAACTTAAGGCAATTCTCCTGTTTCAGCCTCCCAAGTGTTGGGACTATGGGTTCATACCACCACACCCAGCCCTACACATTTAATATGATTTTATAAACATATATCTTTATTTTGAATCTAATCCTGAAGCTCTGGAAAAATCATTTAACTACTCTATACCTCAGTTTTCCCACCAATAATGCAATGAAATTTGGAGATTATTTTTTACTATATGACCTTATATTAGTTAGTCTCACAGGCATTTAACATCTATAAAATGAAGGTAAAAATATCACTTACTGCTCCAGATTGCTTTGAGGATTGACTGAGAGGTGAATGTAAAAGTGCTCTGAAAGAGCAAAGTGCCATACAAGCATTAATTATTACTTATAAGTTCTTACACATAGTTGTTTGCAGAATGACCATTTATACATCTATGTATATTGCTCTGTAAAACTAGAAAAGGTGTTCATAGCTAATTTTTATTGGCTTTTGTTCTAGTCTTCAATTAGAGTGGATCTGTTTAGCAAAGTCAAAATTTAAAGCTTTGAAAATGAGAAATGAAGAACTTTGAATTTTATTTGCATGCAGGTCTTGCTGGAACAACGGGTGGGATAAGAACAATAAAGATGTGTTTTTAAAGACTATTAGCTCAAAAAAAAAAAAAATAAAGACTATTAGCTCTACTGCTTTCTCTTAGCAGTGGCTAAGTCAGTAAACTTTAAAAGACAGTTTAGTTTTTCTGACTGTCACTACACATTCAAGTACCTCTACATTGTTAACCAAATGTAACAAGTCAACATAGGGACACAGACTTTCAAAGATGGTCTCCACTGTATTCCTAATGGCAAAGGCAAATTTTATTAATTAATTTGTAGGAATTAATTTTTAAAATCTCAGCCAACGGTGAACAGTGTAGCTGCTGCGACAGCAAGACAATGTGAATGGGAGACACAAGGCCTGCCAAATTTTATAAGTGAAAACAAATAATAGTTGAACATTCCTTTAGAGTTAAATTTAAGGCTAAGATGGAAAGTAAAGCAGTTCAGGCAATCATCTAAAGAGATAATATAGTTAAGATAAAAAGTCCAACCTTCTTTGACACTATTGCTACTTCTACACTAAACTCAAAGTTTTCTCTGGAACACAAATGATATGAAGGGAAGAAGAGAGAACCAATAGTATTTATTCAGTGCTGCTATGGTTCAAACACTTCCCTCAAATTCATACATTAATAGTATTTGGAGTCCTAGTCTTTTGGAAATGACCAGGGCTAATCTATTTGTCAATGAATGGATTATCATGGGAGTGGCTTTATTAAAAAGAGCTCTCTATGGTTCTCTTGCTCTCTCTTACCATTGATGCCCTCATTGTGCCATGATGCAAGAAGACAGCCCTGGCCAGATGCCAGCACTGTGCTCTTAGACTTCCCATTCTTTAGAACTGTGAGCTAAATAAAGCTCTGTTATGTATGAAGTACCCAGTCTGTGATGCTCAGTTATAATAACAGGAAACAGACTAAGACAAATGCCTACTAGGTGCTATGAGCTTTGTTATAATATCATTTAATGTAATTCTTCAGTAGTCCTGTCTGAAAGGGTTTTTATTACTACTTTACAGAAAACAAAACTAAGAATATACTTATCAACTTTAGGATTGGGCAAGTCAATTTCACTGGGTCTATCTGCATTTCCACCAAGGTAAAAATAGCTACAGATTCCTGTTACCTCACTGAAGTATATTTAAAGCCATTTCTCCTTGGCATTAGGGACTATGAGTTCAAGGTAAAACAAGAAGTCAAAACTATGATGCCTTTGTTCAGACTAATGGAAAACATTAAGAACAAAGATCAGATAACAGGTGATCTTTGGAGTAAGTGACCCAAAGAAAGATTAATTTCTGAAAAACAAAAACAGGTGCTCCAAGGTTAAATCAACATACCAGTATGAAAATGACAGATCAGAAAAAAACACTAGAGGTTCAATTATTCTAAATCATACTAAATGTGATTTGGGGGCCAAAAAAAAAAAATCCAGCAAAGTTTAACACCAATAAGACTATGTAATTTTCAGAATAATTCTCAATTCTAAGAAACTCAGTTAGAGTGGTCTATATTAGCTTTATGCAGGAAGATAGACAAGGTCTGAAACACAGTAATTTAATATCGTGTCTATGCTTAGGAAAGGTGTATTTACCCAAGTTAAAAATGGTTTGAGATGAGCCAGGCAAAGTGGCACATGCTTGTAATCCCAGTCTGTCTGGGAGGCTGAGGCAGGAGAACTGCAAGTTTGAGCCCAGCCTGAGCAACATAGCAAGACCTTGTTTTGAAAGAAAAAAAAAAAGCTGGGGATATGTATAGCCCTGGGCTCATCTCCAGTACCACCACTGCCGCCACTACCACCACGACCCCCAACCCCCCACACACACACACATTTAAGAGCTACAGTACAGTATATGCTATATTTATTTTTTACTGTAAGGCCCAGAGTATAATTAGGTATTCTTTAATGACCTGTTCTCATCTTTCTATAACACTGTACAAAGAGAATAGGCAGGATACTTAACATACTCTTTGTTTTGTTTTGTTTTTGTTTTTGTTTTAGTGCTGGGGATCAAACTCAGGGCCTAACCACTGAGCTAAATCCCCAGCTCCTTGTTTTTGTTTTTTGAGACAGGATCTCACTATGTAGATCAGGCTGACCTTGAATTCATGGTGATCCTCCTGCCTCAGCCTCCCAAGTGCTGGGATTACAGGCATTAACATACTCTTATGGCCTCTTGTACTCAACTACTTTCCAGGGACTGATCTATGATAGACATCTAGATTTAATCCAATTCCATCAACAGAAGGAAATTTTACAAAAGCCTACACAAACTAAACCTGAACAATTTTCAAATATTTTATGTAATGACATATTAAGAAAGATGCAGGTTTCCTTCAAGATTAAATTCTACGAATAAACTAAAACTAGAAAAGAGAAAACTGGAGTAAAATTTTCTCAGTGTTAATTATCATCCAACGATCACACCAGTTGAACAATAAAGTTATATTACCCTTATGATAGTGCCAAAAGCCAAACCATGTATAAGCAATATCTACGTACTTTGCCATTGTTTCTGCAGACAGGTCTTCAAAATTCTTGACTTTTGTTTCACCTATAAAGAAAATATTTCAAAAATAAAATCCCAAAGGATAGGAATTATAAGAGCAAAAATATTCTTTTTTAAAATCTCACCTTTGTCATTGTGTATACAATGTACCAATACATGTTCTTGGTAAAAATAATAAAAAAAAAAAATCTCACCTTTGGATAATGAAATGGGTACCTTGTAATTTTATATGATGAATTTATCAAGAATTTTTTACATTACAGACAAATCCTATCATTAGCCACTCTAAGAAAGGTAAGTACAGTAGCCTAGTTAGCAAGTAGGACTTCCACCCAAAATGTCCTAATGGAGTATACCAGATTATTTTACAGCCACTCTAAAATTCATATTTAAGTTTATTCAAAGGGGCTTAGTGACTATGTCATTGAGTCAATGGCTAATTAAGAACTTCACTCACCATGACCTCGCAGATCCAAAGCCACAATCCTACACTGAACTCTACTAATGATCGCTGCCTAGGAAGAAAAAAAAAAAGTAGTAAGGTACACATGGGACACCAAATTTTGCCCAGTCGAAAATGCTAACTTTGTTACATGCTCTCCTACCAGACCTCAATGAACTCAAGCAAACTTTCCATTTTTAAGAAAATAAAAGAACAGTGATTCTTTTTGGTATATACTGTAGTTCTGTCCCAACTTTTTCTACCTAAATCCTTCTTTAAACCTCACCTCTTCCTGGCCTTTCCTGAAACAGAGTGTCAAGTACCTTTATTTAGGGAATGACTCTCTGAGCTCTGCAAAGACCTGTTGTTTCCATCCACATTTCCTGGATATCTCTTCCTCACTCTGAAGAAATAATCCCCTAGATAAGGACTGTGAGTCAGCTTATATCTTGGCTCAGGACATCACATACACATGAGGCAGATTCTTAAAGTATATCTCAAAATCATGTAGAAAACCAAGTCTGTTTCTGCTTCTATTACTCCAGCTAATGCATACATTTAAAGGCAACAGTGGACTGAAATTCTACTAAGCTGTTTGTTCCGGTAAGCTATTTGTTAATTTGCAGGAATTATTTAATGCATTATGGTGGGTAGTAAAACCTTGAATGCTAAAAAGAAATTTTTTATGAGATATAAAGTGAAAGGGTGAGTGAAGGATAGTGTCAAATTTGCTTGACTGCCAACAAAACGGAACTAGGTTTACAAGACACATTTTTAAAATTAGAACTAGGTTTACAAAATAAAATATACATTTGACATAATTGTCAATTCCAACTTTTAGCTTGCAAGTAATGATTTACAATCATATATGCCTATCAGAAAACAATGGCAATAATACTAAAATAGATGTTTAATTCACTTACTAAGTCTTTCTGAATTCTAAAAATCTAGCACCCACTGAGTAATGAGGTTAGGGTTACAGTAGTTTAAAAGAAAGGCAATGCCCCTACTTACAATGCCCCTATTTACATGTTTAAATTCTAGCATGACAGAGAAACAAGCGAAAAAAAAAAAAAAACCCCACTCAAGGAGCTATAGGAAATACCAGGGTCCAGGGTCCAGGTGCTAACTCACTAGACATTCTCATTTAGGTGAACTGAGGGAAAAGGCTAAGGTTATCAATATATTTGAGAATTATCCAGGTGATTCTAATGTATAGAGAATAAGAGACGAAATTGGAAAAAAGATCTGGGTGGTAATAACATGCTTCTAGAACACCTTGATATCTCACCTAATTATCTCAGATAATATTACCTCCATGAGAAGTAGGCTAAGAAAATATTAGCACAATTTTTGTAGCTGATCAAACAGGTTCTGAAGGGTATATCAAATACTGGTGCTATAAAGCAGTAAGTATTTTCACAAACATAACATGCTCACACTTAACAATTCTGGCCAATTTCATAAGTGAAATGTGGTATTATTTTAGATCTCCTCTTCTGTGAAATAATACTTCATATCTTTTGCCCGTTTTTCTCCTGGATTGTCTTTTTTCTTACTGCTTTGTAGTTTTTCCCCTGTTCTAAAAATGATGAAAATATTAACCTTAAATACTTACAAATGAGGGATGGGTTCCCCCCCACAATGAACTGGACAGAACCACAAACCCTGCAGACTCTGACTGATATATCCTATAAAACTCTTTCAGAATTGATGGAGAAATAAGATATTTCCATGATAAAGAACACCTAAATAAGTTCATGACCACCAAACCAGCACTCCAAAAAAATTCTTCACGATATCCTAGAAAGAGACAATGAAGCTAACAATGACAAAAGGTCTAATAAATGAACATACTAGGTAAGGTGAGCAGTTACGTAGAAGGGAAAGAAAGGAAATCAGCAACAGGAAAATATTGCAATGACATAAGTCAATATACTTCAGTAATAACTCTCGATGTGAATGGTCTTAATTTTCCAATCAAAAGATACAGACTGGCAGAATGGGTTGAGAAACAAGGGAAGGGAGGAAGAGGATTAAAAAAAAAAGAATTATGATGTGTTGTATGCAAGTACCAACTCCATACAAGGAACATAAACACTCTCTATTGCAAACATGTACAAAAACAGGGGGAGGACCAAGAGATGGGTGGAAGGGTGAGAGAAGAGAGGCAAAGAGGATGAAAAAAAAGGAATGAAGGTGCTTATGTACATGTACCAATTCCCCACAAGGAATGTAAACACTAGGTACCACAAACATGTACTAAAAGAAAAAAAAAATCCAGCAGTATGCTGGATTCAAGAAACATAATTAACACAAAAAGAAATTCATGGACTGAAAATCAAAGGATGGAAAACAACATTCCATTCAATGGGAACCCAAAACAAGCAGGAGTAGCTATTATATTTTCAGATAAAGTGGACCTCAAGCCAAAGTTGATCAGAAAAGGCAAAGAAGTTTACTACATAGTAGTCAAAGGAATACTTCAACAGGAAGAGATAACAATTATTAACATATATATATCAAATATTTGCACACTCAACTTCATAAAAAAAGTACCACTGTACATAAAAGATCAGATAAACATCAACACAATTATAGTGGGCACCTCAATACCTCAATACCCCACTGTCACAAATAGATTAACCAGACAAAAAAATAAATAAATAAAATCACGAAAATGGACTTAATAAAGAGTGCTCTACCCAACAACTACAAAATACACATACTTCTCAGCAGCACATGAAACTTGGTCCAAAATGGACCACATACTATGTGATAGTTAACTGTTGTGTCAACTCGAGTTAAGAAACACCCAGCTAGGGGCTGGGGATTCAGCTCAGTGGTTAGAGTGCTTGCCTAGCAAGCATAACGCCCTGAGTTCAATCCCCGGCACCACAAAAAAAAAAAAAATAAATTAAAAAAAAAAATAAAAGCCCAGCTGATGAGCTTATCTTAGTTCTGGGTGTGACTGAATGGATTTATTGAGGATGGAAGACCCACTATGGGTATGAGCAGCACCAACCAATAGCCTTGTAGCCTGAATGGAATAAAATGGAGAAAGAAGGAAGGCTCGCTTCTGTTTCTTCAGATGAGCTCCAATCTTTTTGCCTTTGCCTTGAGTGTCTGTCTCCTAGGTTCCAGTACAGACTCTTTAGCCTTGCAGCTCAATGTCTTCAACCTTCCAGCACAGACCCTTCAGCCTTCCACTGCAGACCCCCAAAGCTTCATGTGTTGAAATTCAGTCTCCATTGTAAGGTATTCAGAGGGTAAAAACTCAGTCCTACTATGGTATTTAGAAAAGATGGGTCCTTTTGAAAATGATTAGGATTAGATGCAATCATTTGGGTAGACCCTTATGATTAAATTCTGGTGGCTTTCAATGAAGGAAACCCCCCCAAACACACATATCTCTACACACATATACTCCCTGTGTTATAACATGTGATACCCTGTGCAACTTCAGAAATCTGTAGCAAGAAAGCCATCAACAAATGTGGCCCTACTATCTTGCATCTCCAGAACTCTGAGCCAAACATAAATCTCTTTGTAACTCACCTAGTCTGTTGTATTGTGTTACTGCCAACAAAAAATGGGCTAACAAACATGTCAATAATCTTTATTTTGGTTACCTGTTGAAATATTTTGGATATAATGGGTTAAATAAAATCTATTATTAAAATTAATTTCATCTATTTCTGTTTACCTAATTTATCTACTAGAAAATTTAAAATTATACATGCGGCAGGGTTGGGGGTTTAGTCCAGTGGTACAGCACTTGCCTAGCAAGCACCAGGTCCTGAGTTCAATCCTCACCACCAGCCCCTACCCCCGCCAAAAAAATTATACATGTGTTGTGCATTATATTTCTATTGGTCAACACTGTTCTAGAGATATGAAAGAGCCTGGTATTTATGGGCAAATTATAGGAAGAGAAGGAAATAGCAAACAAAACTCAAATCATTCATTGGTGAATAAGTGCCCTTGTGTCAAGAACTATTTCAAAGCATTTGCGAAACAAAAAGGAGTAAGACATTATCTCTATTTTCAAGGAATTTGTGGTCTAACAGAAGAGTTGAGGAGGTGATTTTATACTTAATCACAATAGTCCCTGCTGCCAGGAATATGTTTCAGGCCTTCCTCAACTCCACAGCCATCTGCTCATTCCCATTTTCTGTCCTTTAGGTCCCCACAGTGGTAAACAGAGGAAGTATATATAACTGCTTGATACATACATAAAGAGATGACAACTTCATTTTAAACAAGGATGTAGCTAGTGTTTTCCTTAGAAGAACCTCTCCTTGCACAAGAGCTACCTCACTGTACAGTCAAGAATATCAGGATGATCTACAACTGGCAGCAGTCATGCAAATATTTATCTTCCACTCTACATCACAGTACACCAACAAATATTGTTTACCTGCCAGTAGCTCACAAATACCATAAAATTACAAAGCATCACTTCAAAAAAAAGAAACATTTTCCAAATGTTTATGATACATTTCCATGTGCAATACACCATGGAGACTCTATGAAAGAGATAAAGTGAAAGACATTACCTAAAGCATCTGAATATAATGTCTACTTAATCTATTTACCTAAAATTACTGAGATACAGACCACTGCTTTTTAGAAGTCACTAATTCCATTCCCCTCATCTCAATGCACAATTTTATGAACTGTTTGAAGGCACTAAGGACCATCCCAGTTAATAACCTCTGGTTTAAAGAACAGGTGATCTGGGGCTGGGGATTTTGCTCGGTGGTTAGAGTGTTTGCCTTGCAAGCACAAGGCCCTGAGTTTGATACCCAGCACCAAAAAAAAAAAAAAAAAAGAACAGGTGATCTTAAGCCTGGTATGATAAATATCTGGAATCTATTCCATCTCTAACCTTCTTAAATCAAACAAACTGAACAAGCACAGAAGGAAGAGTAAGGCTAGTCAAATCTATCAGAAGCAAACAATGATTACACTAAAATTAACTTTTACTGTCATAACTTACCGTGAACACAGCCCAGGAAAGGGCAGAATGGCCTCCTCCATGCAGGAGGAGCAGGACCGGACCCTCTGAACCACTCTTATAAACTCGAAAAGTGTATGAATTGTTAAAGATAGCATATTTAAATTTTTTTCTCATTCAAATTTTTGATTAGTCATCATGATACTGACTAAAAAATCTGGGTATCTTCAAACTACGCAGACAACTGCTTACTGTCAAATTTAAAAGAAATTTAAATAGATATTTCTGAGATATCAACTCTCTATTTTTGAAGACTAGAAATATAATGACCATGTCATCTCAATTAAAAAAAAGAGAACTACTTGCTTTGCCCAAATGAGGACATAGTCCCTGGTTTCTGGAAATGAAGCCATTTCAAGTCACTTACGTCATGAAAGTTTCACTTGGGCCCAAAGAGATTAATTGGTCTCAGAAATCTAATTCTTAATCCCATCCCCATAAATTAGACAATTATAGTCAAGAAAGATACTAGCACAAACCTACAAGTGTTATAATATGCTGTACAAAGAATGGGTAGAGAATAAAACGAAATATACAGTAGAAACAAAGGACATTTTAGATACTATACTACGCAATCTTCTTAGACAATATCATAAGCTTACAAATAAACCAGTTTGCAAAGGATATATCCTTCCCAGTTCCATTCTCTACTTCCACATCTTCCATGGACTCAAAGTACTGACTCCAAGGAACAGGCGAAAAATCCCGCTTTCTTCCAGGGCTGGGAGGGAAGAGGAGGAAGACAGAGACTGATTACAATTAAAATTAGTTATCCATGAGAAGATAAAATGTGATCAACAAATGCTAAATGTAAATATGAAATGAAAATAGCAAGAGCATTTTCTTTCCTTTCCTTTCCTTCAATTCCCTTCCATTGCCTTCCTTCCTCCTCTCCCGGTCTCTCTCTCTCTCTCTCTCTCTCTCTCTCTCTCCACCCTTCCTTCCTTCCTTCTTTCTTTCAGTACCAGGAAATGAACTCAAGGCCTTTACATTAAACTATATTTCCATCCACTTTGCAATTTTTAATTTTGAGGCAGGATCTCACTAAGTGACTAAGTTTCCAAGGCTGCCCTTGAACTTGCAGTTCTCCTGCCTCCACTTCCCAAGTGCTGGGATTACAGGTGCGCACCACCATGCCAGGCCCAAATGGTTTATTTTTATAACCCAGTTCTGCCTTTATTAACTATGTGACCTTAAGCCACTCAGTTAATGTCTCTAAACAGTTTTTTTTCATGTCAGATGGGGTTATATTATCAACTTTACAGTGGTTGTTATTAGAGTTAAGGTAGCCTTCTCATTGCTTAGTTACTCTCAGCTTGTTCTAATCTTAGAACTAATAATTTTCTAAAATTATTTTATTTCAAGTCTGGGGACTTAGCTCAGTGGTTAGAGTGCTTGCCTTGCAAGCAAAAGTCTCTGTGTTCAATCCCTAGTACCAAAAATAAAATTATTTTGTTTCTATATGTACTATTATTCTCCAGTCACTCTACCTAATTTGGTACTAATGTGAAATCTCTGAAAGCAAGAACATTCTCCATCTTTTCACCAATGTATTCTCAGATCCTGACACATAAATGATTGCTACCTGTTGACAGTATGAGATGAGTTAATATGACAAAGGACTTAGCTTGGTGTTATTAAGTGGTTTTGAGGCTAATAAATACAACCCTCTTTACTTAAATCTAATAAGGTTTTCAGTAAAAGAAAATGAGATGCTACAAACTTATATTAACCAAGAATATGGTACAGGAATTAGGATAAACACATACAGCAATCAAATAGACTCTAGAATCCAGAAACTAAACTCTGACATTTATTATAGTCAACTGATTTTCAAAACAATGGGCCAAGACAATTCAATGGAGGATAGTTTTTCCAACAAATGATGTTAGGACAACTGAATATCCACATATAAAAGTTAATCATAAATCTAAATGTAAAAGCTAAAACTATACAACTGAAAAGGAAACACAGGAGTAAAATTTTATGATCTATGATTAAGCAACAATTTCTTAGATACAACACCGAAAACAGAAGTGATAGAAGAGAAGATTAAGACTTTGAGTTTCACCAAAATTAAAATCTTTTCATTAAAACTATATGAAGTTTCACACTACTACTACCTATCGAGAGACAGATACAGTTTCATGGACAACAGCATGGGCTCTGAAGTCAGATTATCATAGTTTTAATTTCTTCCAATGATTACAAACTTTGAGATCTTTGGCATATTAATCTGGTCTTAAGTTCCTCGACAATAAACTTTGAGAAGTGACTTTAAGTAACCTTCAATCTAGGTCCCAAAACTACCACAGAGAAATAAAATTCTAAGGCAAATAACTGAGATGGCATAAAACACGTAAGAAAACAAACCTATAAAGATTCCATATGTTAAACTGGACAAGGTAGAGCATGCCTGTAATCCTAGCACCCTGAGAGGCTGAGGCAAGAGGATTGCAAATTTGAGCCTACCCTCGGCAATTTTAGTGACTTAGCAAGACACTGTCTCAAAATTTAAAAAATGAAAAAGGGACTGGAGATATGCTCGATTTATGGTCAAAGGATTTTTAACAAGGGTGCCAAGATAACTCAATGGACAAAACATTGCTGAGAAACTGGTCACCCATACATAAAAGAAGGAAATTAGACATATCCCTCCCATCATACATAAAAATTAACTGAAAATGTATTACAGACTTATATGGAAGAGCTAAAATTATAACGCTCTTATAAGACAGAACAAAGCCAAACAAAAAAACTCAGCCTCCTAGCATAGCTAGCACCTATAATTTTGAAGCCTTTATGGGGCTGTGATAAGGACTGGCCTGCACTTTTCATTCTCCTTCTCCAAGTAGTTTCAGTTTTCTCTTCTCTGCTAAGTGAGGTAATATTCTTCTACTTGTTTTCTATATTCTTAAATTTTACTGGTACCTTATCTTCCTTCCTCTCCTTTAATCTTTGATTTTATTCCTTCTTCTAAACTATTTTACTGTAATTTAATGAGCCTTGCAGAGAGAATGGAGAGGAGCACATGAATTAATTTCTAAACAACCCTCTTTGTAGTTATTATTACCCATGGTTTTAAAATGAAAAGGTAGGGGTGGTGGTGCACATGTGTAATTCCAGTGCTCAGAAGCCTGAGGTAGGAAGACTTTGAGGCCAACCTGGGCTACATAGAAAATTAAAAGATAGTTTAGACTACACAAGGACACCCTGTCTCAAAAAACATAAACATAAACAAGAGAAAATAAGGTCAAGAAATAACGTTAAATAACTTGACTACACTACGGAAAGTGGCTAAGCTAAAATCTGACTCTCAATATCATTTCCTTATCAATTTTTAATACTATTCTCAAAATGATATTATGTTCTCCATTCTTGAAATCTAAACTGGCAATAACACAGAAATTCCTATGAAAGCAGTGCAAGTGGATTCATTCCTGCTACAGGGAGAGTAATGACTGGTAGAGGACCTTTGTAGCAAGCTTGAGCACCAGAGAGACTAAGAAGAAACTCAGGATTTACAAGTGTAATAATGATGCCAGGGAGCAGGAGCATGAAGTAGTAATAAAGAAACAAAGTCGGGGCTGGGGATTTAGCTCAGTGATTAGCGTGCTTGCCTTGCAAGCACAAGGGCCTGAGTTCGATCCCCGGCACCACAAAAGAAAAAAAAAAAAAGAAACAAAGTCATGTCTTAAATTTGTCTGATGTCATTCCCAGCAAGGGAACATAGAAAGACTTTTAAATGAGTTTCAACTTAATACTGATTTACCATATGTTTGAAAACCCTCGATCCTATTCTGTTGGCCACTGGCGAGAATATTAAGTATCTTATAGCTGGGCATTGTGAATCCAAAAATGGAAATAGTGGGTTTCACAAAATGTCCTGCATTGAATAGGACAAGATGTGACCACCATAGGGACAGAAGAAAAATTCCTGGGCCCCAACACTGTTACTCATTGAAAGTATGCTTTGTCTTTTCTTTTGAAGCAGTTGCTAACTGAAAAGTGGTTTTTGGTAAAAATTGTAACTCTTTGCTTGGGCCTATAGATGCCTAAAAGGTAGATGCCTAAACAGGTAACTAAACTCAGGATGAATCTTGACTTTCATTTTGTAAAACTCTGGGTCAAATCCCTTCTCAGCTCTGCATATAGGTTTATGAGTCATTTAGTGAATGGCTATCAGTTGTCAAAACAAGGTTTATTAGCCCTAAATTTACATCACCTATACTATCTCCCTTCAAGACTGAGGACACCAACACTAGAGATGTGCAAGGACATTCAGCTATGCCCAATAAGTCTCCACTGCTACAAACCCAGGATTACCCTGGATTCACAAAACTGAGACTGCCCCAAGCAAGAACAATCACCTCACAGGAATCAAACTGCCCCTCAGCCACAATGACTCCTCCAGAGCTATGAAACTAATACTGAGCTAATGATCAGTTAGACCCCAGCCCACCACAGCATCCCATAAAACTGGTCTCCATTCTTTTGTGAACAGGCTGGTCTGACCCACCTCTTCAGACCTGTGCCCTTCAATTCCTTATACTGAAGCTCTTTTCCTATCTTCTTTTACTTTCCTATGACTAGCTGGACCTCTGTCAGAGCTGTGGCCCCCTTCATTTTATCTTATTTTCCAATTAAAACTTTTACCTATACCTTTGTGTTGAATGCCTCAGTTTGAATTTCTATTATCACTGAAGCAAGAGCTTATGCTAGCCAGTGACACATCTAGGATACTTAGCTGATGTGATTTCCAGCAAATACGTGAAACCTTACCTCACGTAAAGCCATTTTCATATAAGATACTTAATCCATGGGCAATTACAACCTGCTGAGTCAGACCACATAAAAATATAACTTCACTTAAAATGCATAAAGACTCCTGCAGTACAGGCAGGAGAGCCATAATCTTGTATCTTTGATAATCAAGAATTCTATTTTGCCGAAATTTTATTTGCACTACTCACCTGATATAAAAACAACATAGTTAATAACATCTTTTTCCAGAAAGCTTAAAGTAAAGAGAAAAAAGATAGATCCTTTTCAACAAACTAGGATTTTCTCCCTTGCTTCACTACTTAAGAAATAACTGGTGCAAGCTTGACTATGTTTTCTTAAAATGTGGGTAATACTAGCCTTATAAAGTTTTGAGGAGAAAATGAGATGGTATATGTATGGAATCACTAAATTGTAAAGCGGTATAACAGAAATTTATTACAGTTCATCAATTCTAAGGTACATTTCTTTCCACACTTAAAATGATAGTGTCTTAACAATGCTGTAGTTCAGGTAGATGCCTAAACTTGACTTTCACTGGCAAACACCAAAACCAGTATTAAAACTTTCAAGATAGCCAGGTGTGGTGGTTCATGCCTATATTTTGAGTGAGACCAGTCTGGGCTACACAGTGAGTTCAAGGCTGGCCAGGACTACATAGCAAGATTCTGTCTCCAAAACCAGAAACAAAAACAAACAAAATCTTTCAAGATAGGTGTTGACAACTTGGGAGAAAAATCTTAGAGGCAAATGTGCAATGCTCTTTTAACCCCTAAGAAATTAATGGTTGTTAGGAGGAGTAGTTGTTCAACCTGATGAGTTAAAACAGTAAGCATTAAAGTAAGATACTTTAGTGAGAAGTCCCTGGGTTCAATCCCTAAAACAGTAAGGAAAAAAAAAAAAGTAAGATACCTTTGTACACTATAATACCAGCTACTCAGGAGGCTGAGGTAAGAGGATGGCTTATGCCCAGGAGTGAGACCAGCTTGGGCAACACAGGGAGATGAAAGAAAAGGGGGGAGGAGGAGGAGAGGGGAAGAGAGGAGGGAGGAAAGGAAGGAAAGAAGGAAGGAAGGGACAGAGGGAGAGAGGAAGGGAAAGAAACAAAGAAAAGAGACAGACACAGAGACGGGGTGGGAGCGGGGGTTAGCCAGCCAGTCAAGCTTTAATGAAGGCAGAAGGGAATCCTAGTTATACGGTAACTTTTCTAAACTGATCTGAGTTCAAACAAAAACACAGCCACTAAGATACCATTAGGAAAGCAAGGAAGCAGACAAGACTTTTTCATGTTTCGCAAGGGCTAAATGTAGCTGCTCACCCTTATAATTAATGTGTATGGCATTACCCAGTAATCAGAATTTATGTAAGTTATTCTACACAACAAGAAGAAAACAATTAGGTTTGGTCTGAGTTTAAAAACCAAAGCAAGCCTCTAATGAAGTGTATTTTAGACCAACAGCTATATAACCTCTTCCTCAGACCCACCTGGATGGCAAGATAATCTAGAACAAAAGATATACGTACTACAAAAGCAAATAGTAAATATCTCTACAGTAATTATTTTAGAGCCTCCCTCCAGGCACAGTTTACTTAAACTGTATAAGCAGCCAATTTAATTCCAAATCACTTAAAGAAACATCTGAATATGCCCCAAATGGCTGGCCTGGATGTAATTCCTGGGCACTAAGTTAAATAAACAGGCCAGAAGTTCCTATTGATTAAAATTTGGCCCTTTAAAAAAATTAAAAATAAACTTTCAAAATTTGGTCCCTGTCCTCAAAGAGCTCATGCAGGGAGGTGAGAGTTTATGTACACTACAACTGTGACAGAAGTATGAGGTGTGATCAAAATCTACAGGCTCTCAAGCATGCTAGTGTTTACCGAGGTATATACAAAGCACCAAAGTTTTATTCTTATTAAATACTGACCTGATAAAAAAAGAGGCAAAAGCACAAATCCTCTATTTAATTACCAATGTAAGATTACAATTTCCCAATAAACTATGAAAAAATGTTGGTATACAGACCCTCCAACTTAAAAATTTGTTTTACATTCCAACTAGGTTGTGAATATTGAAGCACATTTCTTCTGACTAATAATACCATAAAATACTGGGAGATTCTCTGAGTAGCTCCACTCCCAAGCCACTTAACTATAAAATGCTAAAATGCCATTTTTAATGAAATTCAGCTAACAATAATGTTGTAGTTCAGGTGACTAACACAGAAAACTAAATGTATTATTTTATATATCTCGAACCATGATTCTTATGCTTAAAGAAAAACTACTTAAAAGGATGAGAAAGAGTAAAAGAAACAACAACCTGAGCAATATTCTCTTAATAGAGTATAACAGAAGGGTATAAATATGGAATCACAGGAGAATATAAATAGGGCACAAGTTCATTATTATATAATGTCAATAATCACAATTTTTAATCTCACTTCTACACTCAGAAAAATCTATGGCTCCTCCCTCCCACTTACTTCCTTACTAAATTTAGGATGGGCAATTCTAAACTATTGAAAAATTGTCATCTTTCTGTTGTATTGGAGTATTATTCATTCACTCAACAATGTTTATTAAACTCTTTTATGCTAATTACCTTGGACCAACTAAATAAAATACAAAGAGTTTACAATCAAATTAAGGAAGACTAAAACAATAGATCAAAATCTTGTTGCTAGTGAAATATATGAAAAATTGTATATACAAAGCATTATTAATTGTAAGATGAATCACTTAGAACAAAATATAACACAATTATCTTATCACTTAAAATTCATTTTATATTTTTTATACCTAAAAGAATTCAAGCTAGGCAGAGTGGCATATGTCTGTATTCCCATGACGCTGGAGGCTGAGGTAGGAAGACTGCAAATTCAATCCAACCTGGACAATTTAAGTGACTTAGTGAGACCCTGTCTCAAAATAATAAATAAATAGGGCTGGGGATGTAGTTCAGTGTGAATGCTCTGGGTTCAATTCACTGGTACAAACATTTTTTTCATTTATTTTTATAGAAAATAACTTTCTTATACTTAAATACAGCCATCATATATCACTTATGAATATATAATAAAAAGAAAAATATGAGCAAAATAAAATAAGATATTCCTGACAAATTTCTTCATATTTAGAGTCCTACCCTCTTCTGAATCATTCTGACCAATGTAGTCCTCTGTGTCTCACAAGAATACTGGTGACAGAGCACTTCATATCAAAACTACCAGCCCATATGCCAGTTTATAATTATATAAATCTATTTTACTTCTGATACGCACTCCTTAGCTCATCTGACAGGACACCTATCCCTCCTAATAACCATTCAGTTCGTCGTAGTTCAAAGAGTACTTCACACTTGTCCCCAAGATTTTCTCCTAAGTTGTTAAAACTTACCTTAAATATTTTGATGCTGGTTTGGTGTTTACTCATGTAGAGACAATGAAAATCAAGTTAGGACCGTTACCTGACCAAGAGCATTATAAAAACACTATCATTTTAAATGTGAAAAGAAATGTATCTTCACAGATGCTATGTTGCATGCCTATAATCCTAGCTACTCAGGAGGCCAAGGCAGGAGGATTGCAAGTTCAAGGCCAGCCTGGGTAACTTAGCAAAATCCTGTTTCAAAATTTAAAAATTAAAAAAATAAATAAATAAAAAGGCCGGAGATTTAGCTCCCTGGTAGAGTACCCCTAGGTTCAATCCCCAATACTAAAAAAAAAGAAAAAAAGAACAAAAGAAAAGAAAAATACCTCTTATACTTGAGGAACCATACTAAGTTTCAATTATATCACTTTATATTTAAATAATGATTCTACACATAAACCATCTCATTTTCTCCTCAAAACTGTATAGGATTAGTTTTATCCATACTTTAAGGAAACAAAGTCAGGTTGGCACCATTATTTAACCTAGTGAAGCCAGAGAGTGAATCCTAGTTTTTTTATTTTTAATTTTTTTGGGTTTTTTTGTCTGTTTTTATTTTTTTGAGACAGGGTCTTGCTATGTAGTTCAGGCTGGCCTTGAATTCACTGTGTAGCCCAAGCTGGCCTCAAACTTATGGTGATCCTCCTGCCTCACCCCTCTGAGAGCTGGGATTACAAGTATGCACCATCACTGCCCAGCTTGATTTTTAAAACCCATTTTCTTTCTCCTATAAGAAAGCAGAAGTACAGATCTAATGATAAGTACTGAAATGAAGCTGACCAACCAAGGTCTGGGAAAAATCTAACCCATTATCTATTTTTGTACCACCCATGAGCTGAAAATGATTTTTATGTATTTAAAAAGTTGGGGGAGGGGGTAGAGACTATTTAATGATGAGAAAATGATGTGTTCAAGATATGGAGCTATTTTGGATTCCAATTCAAACAAACTATTAAAAAGTAACAACAAATAAAATAATGTGACATTCAAATTTCAACATTCACATAGTTGCTGGAACAGTTACATTCACTGATGTTGTGGCTCCTTTGACCCTACAACAGCAAGAGTTGAGTAGTTCCAACAGAGACTATTTGACCAGCAAAGCCTAAAACACTTCTTTACTATCTAGTTCTTCACAGAAAGTTTGCTTATCCCTGACATAAATGATGTAAGTGCTGCAAAACAACAGAAAATGGAAAGATCAGAGCAGACTAGACTGACCAGGAAAAGCTTTAGGATTCATTTAAAATGAATAATGTGCTGGGTTTGGTCATGCATACCTGTAATCTTAGCACTGTGGAGGCTAAAGGAGGAGGATCAAGAAGAATTCAAGGCAAGCCTGGACTACAGAATGATATTGTCTCAAAAAAATAAAATAAAAATAAAAAGAATATTGGTGTCCATCAAATCAAATTTTATAAAAACATTTACTTAATTGTGCTACTATAGAAAGCACAAAGAAATATAAACAAAGGCCTCTGTGCTGTAGGAGCTCTAATTTAACTGAAGAAACAACGTATTTTCATAAAATTATCACAGATAAATTTGACACAATAACAAAAAGTGCAATACCAGGTATATCAATGAACAAAAGGTAACAAGTGAGTGAAAATGACAGTGTTATAGGTGCTCACAGACTGAAATCAGAATATGAATGGGCTAGAGAAGGCTGAAAAAGCTTTATGAAGTTTAAAGTTTAGGTAGGATTTGAAAAAGTGAACAGGGAAGATATTACTTGGCAACTGATATGTGCAAAAAACATTTAGGTGAGTTGGAGAGTGTAGATCACTGGAAAGACTTATCCTTAGCATTCATAAGGCCCTGGGTTCAACCCCTAGCACCAAAAAAAAAAAATTTTTTTTAACTTATGAAAAGTTGACATTCCCTGAGACATTAAAAAAAAGGCTTTTAGTGTTACCCTTTAGAAGTAGATGCTGTCAGGCTTTGTGGCACACACCTGTAATACCAGCACTTGAGAGGCTGAAGCATGAGCTACAAAGTGAGTTCAAGGCCAGCCTGGACTAAAAAATGAGGTCCTGTCTCAAAAATAATAAATTAAAAATTTTAAAAAGTAGTTGCTAGGGGCCGGGGATGTAGCTCAGTGGTTAAAGTGCTTGACTAGTGAGCACAAGGGCCCAAGTTCGATCCTCAGCAACAACAACAACAAAAAAAAGTAGTTGCTTATTCTGGTCCCTACACTTGGCAGTCACCTGTGTGTTTGTACCCCTTCTTGAGAAATAGTTCTTACCCTGAAAATAGATAAATTGAGCAAAGGCAGAAAAACCCAATTCTATAAAATGAACGCTAGTTTGAAAATAACTGCAGATAGACATTTACTCTCTTATAGTAATGATTTGGGGAATCAAAGAAAAGATAAACTGTCAAATTTTCCTAAAATAACACTATGTAACAGAAATAAATCTTTACAGTAAAGAGACCAATTATAGTACATGGATGAGTTTCAACCATATGTGTATTTTAAATCTCAAATTAAGGTATTATAAGCATTCATAACACATATTTTTACCTAAAAGTTAGTACTGAAATAAAGTAGAAATTCTCTTATTCTATGTAGTTTAACAAGCTTTCAGAAGAAATGTCTAGTTATGCCATCTTAATGGAACTGGTAGAGAAATAAGGCTGTTCTTGTAGAATAAGACCAGGAATGTTGGCACATAACTGTAATCCCAGTTACATGGGAGACTGGGTGAGGCCACCCTCAGCAATTTAGGGAATTCCTGTCACAAAATAAAACATAAAAAGGGTTGGGGTGTAGTTCAGTTGTAGAGCATTTACTTAGCATGAGTGAGACCCAGGTTCAATCCCTAGTACCACCAAAATAAGGGAGCTAAATAAGCCCAAGATTTGAGTTTCTTATTTGGTCAGCTACTTAAGTAGACAGCATGCTAAACACCAGGGAAATTCAAACAAAATCTCTGTCCTAAAGTAGCTCATCAGTTAGGTGTGGCGGTGCACTCCTGTAATCCCAACACTCAGGAGAGGCTGAGGCAGGAGGATCACTGCAATTTCAAGGCCAGTTTGGACTACACAGTGAGACCCAGTCTCAAAAAAAAAAAAAAAAAGCTCACTGTCTTGAGGAATAGATAGTTGGTCAATAATTACAAGTAGAAATATAAGTGTTATACCTACAGAAAGCTAAGGGAACATAGAGCATGTGCTACTCGCCTACACTGTGATGATGTCTACTAGGACATAATGAACAAAATCAACAAAATTATATAACCAATTGTTAAGGAGGAAATTTTTACCTTGAGAGAACCAGGAATAAGAAGTAAACACCTCAAATCCAAATATGCCTAATAATATACTTCAACAATTACTAAACTGCTGAATTTGTTAAGAGAGCTATTGATGAGTCATGAACTGTAGAGTAAGCAACCCTAGACACTGTTGTCACAGATCTTCCAGAGTAGGATTCTTGTAGTAGAGGCTACATACTGAAGTTTAGTTGCAGCCAGCCATTTAAACGAAGCCACCACTGCTTTTAAAATATCCTTTGAAAAGAACAGAAATACTTTGAAAAGAATAGAAACAAGGCAACCAATAGCTAGCTGGGGGTGGCTGGGCATCATGGCAATTTTAGAGGGTTCATTACTAGGGCATGTTCATGTAAGGGCATGTTATTAGAACAGCAGGTTTTAAATTTTTAAAAATTACATATGATTTGAATCAGACTATTAAAAATCTCTACCTCAAATCTGACTTTATGGTAGGAAACTAGTAGGTCTTCATGTATCAAGCAGGGTCTTAAACTCTATAAGAAAAGTATTTCTATTTTAAAGGGGGCTTGGAGATTTAAAACAACTTGCCAGAGCCACTTTTGGTAATACTGAAGCTTGGATTTAAATTCAAGTATGTCTGGTGCCAGAGTGTTGTACTACAGCAAAATAGTAATGAAATGACATCCTAATTCGGCCCAAGAGAAGTGGGGAACGAGAAGGGTTAGTTAATCAGAAGCAAAAGCCCACTTCATTTTTTTCTTCCAAACTCCAGCACAGTTAAGTATGAGGTCAGTCTAACCCCTTTATGAGTTTTTGTTTATTGTAACCTAAACATCTACAAGATTGCAGGAAAAATGTTACACTCTCCTGTCTCCTCCTTACCCTCAGGCACTCCCTTCCCTGCCATGGCACAAGGCCCTGTCCCTTACCCCCTTCACTCCTCTACATATCAAAGAACCCTCACAAAGGAATCCCACCAAACCCTTCATTTATACAATTCCTTTTTACCTCACCCTAGTGCCTAGTATCATAAAATCCACTTTGAGTCCCTAACTCCACATCCTCCCAAACTTAAAACAGCAAGACGCAAATAAGATAAACTGAAACAAAGACCAACACCTGGTATAAACACTTGCTTGTTACAATGATCAAAAAAATTCCAATTATAAAATACAATCACCTTTTCCTACTACATAGAAGCTCTGGTCAAACTACAGAAAGGGATCAAGAGCTTTTTACACTTGAGTGCCCTCTCAATTGCCAGCTAATAAATCAGACTTAATTAGACTCAATTTAGTTTCTTACATTCCTGTGACATCTTCCTCTCATGACCAAGTGGGGTGAGATCTGGCCGTGGCTGGGCCTTCCACTTCAGTAAATGCCAGAAAGAGAAAAGTAACTAACTAGAGCTCCATGGTTTCTTAGTAGCAAAGAGGAGGCTGCCACTTACACCTGGAAACTCCATGGCAAAGGTCAAACACAGAGGCAATTTTGGTCTTCTGGTATGGTTCAGAATGATTGGAATTTTTTTTTTTTTTTTTTTTGTGCTGGAGATCAAACTCAGGGCAAGCACTCTAACCACTGAACTACAACCCCAGCCTCTGCTTGGAATTTTTAACATAATCTCTTATTCAATTTTCAAAATATACTGGTAGTATGTTCTTGAGATTGGTACTCAATACTGAGTTTGGAACATCTAAGGGTGCCATATAAGTAGGTTACCTTACTAGTGGCAATATTAATTAAAACTTCTCTAAAAGACTATTTTATAACTTGAAGGAAAAAGTTTTTTCCAACCAAGAATTTTTTTCCCCAAATCTAACATCGGATAACATAACATGGAGGGCTCATTAGGTTTAAAAAACAAAACCGAAGTTAGTTACTCAATTTGGGAGACACTAAGAAGGAACAGATCTGCTGGCAATAAGGAACAATGAATGTTTGCTCAGGGGATCTCAGTGATGTCAAGGTGCTTAAATGTGGCGACAAAAGAATGAAAGGCAGAGAGATCATTTCCCAAACCTGTGGTGCAATGAAAAAGGCAGGGAACTTGAAGTTGGAAGATCAGGCTCCCCATATTTAACTTCAGGATTTGTGGCAGATGCTGTTTACACTTCAGAAGTAGCAAATGCAGCTCTCTTGTTCTCCCCTATAGCCCAAGGGAATGAATCAGAATTGGTCTGAACCATCACAGTAATTCCATTCCCTACTGCTAATGACACAGAAAGATAAAGATAAGATGTAAGTGGAATTGCACTGCAACCAGAAACTAAAAAGGAAGAATAGGGAAAGCCAGTGTTACAAAGATACCAAAAGATGCAAAAAACCTGGGTCTTCAATAACAGAAATGAAGTGACTGAATGAACCCTAGAACATCCTACCCAAAATAAGTTGATAAAAGCAAATTCAATTATTTCATATAGCTAATTTAAATCTGGGGACTTTTAGAGATTTAGTTATACAGCTGACCTTTGAATAACATAGGTTTAAAATGTTGGGATCCACTAATATGCAGATTTTATTTTGAAGATATGTGACAATTAGAAAAAACTCAAAAACCAGATGACCTAGAAATAGCAAAAAAAAAAGGGAGAGAGAGCGCGGAATCCTAACCACTAGACCACCAGGGAAAAAAAAGGAGAGAGTACGTCACAAATGCATAAAGTATGTAGATATGTCTATTTACAACCATAAAATATACACAAATTTATTATAAAAGTTTTATCAAAATATGTGCATAAAGATAGGACATGGTGCCATCTGCAGTGGAAAGAAAATGTAAACAAATGTAGATACAGTATTAAATCATAACTGCATAAAATAACCATAGTACATACAGTTGTACTGTAATAACTGTGTGGCCACCTGCTGATGCTACTGAAATGAGCTCAAGTGTTTCAAGTATCTGCTTGTCACTGCGTCACAGTGTGTGACACTTATCATCTTATGAGCAATTCCATCTGGCCAATCAATTGTGTATTGCAGTTGAAAGTAATCTTTGAGGTTTTACATAATTTTCACCATATATAACACATATATAAAACATGTTAATCTACTTATATTATCAGAAAGGTTTCCAGTAAATACCAGGCTTTTAGTAGTTGTTTTTAGTGGAGTTAAAAATTACATGTCACCAGGTATGGCAGCATATATTGTAATCCCAGCTACTTGGGAGGCTAAAGCAGGAGAATTGCCAAGTTCAGAGCCAGCCTGGGCAACTTGGCAAGGCCCTGTCTCAAACAAAGAAAAAAAAAGGAGGGGTGGGGGCACTGGGAATGTATCTCAGTCATAAAATGGTCCTGGGTTCAATTCTGAGCCACACACACACACAAAAAAAAAAAACAACAAAATTATGTGTGGATTTTTGACTGTGTGGAGGGGGAAGATGGCACTTTTAACCCCTGTGTTGTTCAAGGGTGAACTGCATTTAAATAGTAAATCTGTAGAGTTCTATAAATATGGAAGAGTAATATGGAATTTACACTTGTACAAGGAACCTATCCCTATTATTTTGTACACAGGCAAGTAACATTACATTAAACATACTTTAGGTCAGTACATTGGGTCTGAAATACTTTTCCTTCAAAAGATATTCATCCAAGTTGAAATATGCCACATTTCTTCAAGAAAGACTCAACATCATAAAAAAATTGTAAGTTAATTTACAATCCCAATTAAGTTAAATTAATGTAATTCCAATGAAAACACTATCAGTTTTTTTTCTGGCACTAATTCAGTGATTAGAAAGTTTATTATATAAGAATTAAACAAGAAGAGCCAAGAAAAATCCTAAAGAATGAGGGAGAAGCTACTTCTACCATATATTAAAACACATTAATATAGCTTTTTTTTTTTTGGTGCTTAGGCTTGAACTCAGGGCCTTGTAGTTGAGGCAAGCTCACCACTGAGCTAAATCCCCCCCATAATACACCTTGTGTAAGTGCAGCAGTGGCACATAAATAGGCCAATTGAAAAAAAGAGAAATTCCATAAAAAGACCCAAATTTATTAGGAAATTTGGCATTTGATAAAGATATCATTTTAATCAGTGAGGAAAGGGATTATTTGCTTATTGAAGTGAAATTCATACAAAAGAAAAGGATTTTTATTAAATGGTGTAAAAAAACTGGGCAACCTGTGGTTAAAGGTAAAATTGGATCTGTTTCTCACTTCGCACATCAAAATAAACTTCAAATGAATGTTAAAAAAAAAAAAGAAGCTACACACATACAAGGAAAAAAAAAAAATGAACACCTCTACAACCTGAAAGAAAAAGCCCTTCTGTGACTCAAAATCCAAAAGCAATGTATACTAGATAAATACAGTAAAACAATTAAATTTAAAAAGAAATTTTTTACACACCAAAAAATATATGCAAAGGGGTATGAAGTAAAAGGGCAAATTAGAAAAATATTTTTAAACAATTATAAAGAGAAAATAGCCCTAATACATTTAAAAAAAAATCTTAGAAAGAAGGCACTTGGAAAATAATTTGGCAATTTCTTTAAAAGTTAAACATAATTACATATGATCTAACAATTCCATTCTGAGGTATTTACCCAGTGTAAATGCAACCATATTTTCACACAAAGATTTGCATGTAAATGTTCATGGCAGCAATTATTCATAATAGCAAAAACCTGTAACAACCCAAGTGCTTATCAACTGATGAACAAGAAAATAAAATGTGGTATATCCATACAATGAAATAAATTTGGCCATAAAAAGAAGTAAAGTACTGATATACATAACACCAAACAAATCTTAAAAACATTATGCTAAGTGAAAGAAACAGTCACAAAAGATCACCCATTTGTATGATGTACATAAAAGGTACAGAATAGGCAAATCCCACAGGGACAGGAAACAGATTAACAGTTTCCAAGGGTTTGGGGAGAGATGAGTGACCACTAATGGCGTAAGTTTCTTTACTGGATGATAAAAATATTTTGCAATTAGTGGTATTACTGTGAAAACTGGTGAATATAATAAAAACCACTGAATTATTCTTTTTTTTCTTTTTTCAGTGCTGGGGGAAATTAAACCCAGAACCTTGTACATGTTAAGCACATGTTCTACCACTGACCCTAATTATACATTTTAAAAACATGAATTCTATGGTATGTGAATTATAACTTATTTTTTATAAAATTGAAAATAACAAAAACAGAAATAACAGGAATTTGATTCTTTTACTAATCTATGACCTCAAACGAATCATTTTGCCCTTTATTTCTCCATCTACATGAATAACTTATTAAATCTTTCCTATGAGACATAATATCCGTAATAAATTTTAAAAGTTGGATGAAAAACTAATCAGATATGAATATGTTAAATACAAAGATTGAGGGAAAAGCAGCTGATATTAGCCAGGTGCAAAGAGTATACCTGTTGTCAAACTTTGAGCTTTCTCATTTGTTATAATACTAACTCATCCTAGTTTAACTCATAAGATACTAACAAGCATTTATACATGGCAGTTAATGCATTATAGAAATGAAAGGTATGATTATAGAAAAGTAGCACTACTAATAAACCAGAAATGTGTTGGATAACGAGTGGCTTTAATTTTCTATAGTCTTTCAACTGGTAATGGTATGAACTAAAGCAGTGATTTTCAAAGAAACTACTTTCAATGGGTGTGGTGGCATATCCCCAGCTCTCTGGAGAAGCAGGAGGACCACAAGCTCAAGACCAGCCTGGGTAACTTAGTGAGATCCTGTCTCAAATAAAATTCAAAATAGGCTAGGGTTATAGCTCAGTGCAACAGCACTTGCCTAGCATACATCAGGTCCTAGGTTTAATCCTTACAAAAACAAAACACCTCTTCTCAACCATTTTAATCATAGTAACTCCCAAAGCTTTAATAAAGACATTCAAAACCACTAAATTTTTGTATAATTTACTGACATCTACTAAGAAATAACGGCACCAGAATTTCAGGTTTTATCCAAAAAAATGTGCTGGATATTGAAAAGGGAGTGGATTCTAGAACCTAAACCTAGACTGAATCTTAATTCTGCCACATGCTGATTGAGTAAGTTTTAGTCTCCGAGAATAAATTCCTTTACATATAAAATACAGGGAAATAGCTGGGCATGGTATGTAATCCCAGCACGATGGTATGTAATCCCAGCTAAGGCACGATGATGGCAAGTTTGAGCCAGTCTGGGCAACCTAGCAAGACCATCTCCCAAAATTCAAGAAATAGAAAAGGCTGGGAATATAGGTCAGTGCAAAAGTCCTGGGTTCAAACCCTAATATCAATTAAATAACCAAATGAATGCAGGGAAATATCTACCTCAGAGAGTTGTAGGTAGATTAAATAACACATATAGTTGCTACAACAATGCCTGGTACCTAGTACTTACAAAAAAAAAAATAATTGCTATTATTACATTACCCAGAAATACTCTGGAATTACCAAGGCCAACTTGAAAAACTGAATTATGGAAACTCAAGAAAAATCATAAACTCTGAATATTCACTCTAAATATGAAAACACAGCTAAGTAAGGTTTAGTGAAAATGAGGCAAGAGGTCATGAAAAATAGTTGAAAGAGTAAATCACACAAGAGACTGTTAAGGGAACAGGCTCAAGTTTAGAGTAAGAGATGGATGGGGGAAAAGATTAGAAAAAAGCAAGTGACTAAAAGGAGAAATACAGATATTTTGTCCCAGCACTCTGGGAGCTAAGGCAGAAGGATGGCAAGTTTGAGCCCAGCCTAAGCAACTTAGCTACTTTGTGAGACCTTATCTCAAAATGGCAGGATGGTCCTGGAGAAGTAGCTCAGTGCAAAGGCCTTGGGTTCAATCCCCAGTATCAGGAGGGGAAAAAAAAAAAAAAAAAAAAAAGATGCTCTGAAATTGGGACCAAGGAAACAGACTGAATTCTAGAATATAGAGGAATAACATACATACTCAAATTAATTATTCCCAGGGTAACAACTATGATTCCAAAAAACAGATTATCAGAGTCAACAGACCCAAGGCAAGTTTCAATCCTTAGTGGCCCTACCTCTAAGCTTGTAAGAGAGCCTTAATTTCAGGAATATTTGAGTCTCGGTTTCCTCACTTAAGATAAACTATTCCCAGCCTCCTCATTTACCTTACAAAATACAAAATTCTCTGAGTCTCAGGTTCCTCAACTATATAGTGTAGTAGTAAAATAAGGTAATTCCTATGCTTTCTTTTAGCTTTATGATTTGAAGGGAGATATTAACATTAATGTTAGACTTAGATAAGGCCAACTTATTTACCAAAAGGCAAGCAAAAAAGGAAAATAAGCCACTTGAAGACCACAGAATATTCACCATCTGCTCTTCTCTTCGTAATACTATGTAAGAAAAAAAAAACTTTCTAAAGAACTTTTTTTTCCTAAAGAACTTTCTTTTCCAGTTATAAGCAGTTAATCTGTATTGAAGAGACCAAAGCATCTGTTTAAACAGGATAAAACTAACAACCATACAATCTTCAAATGAGCAGATTTTCTCTTTATCTTGATATTCCCCCATCTCAATTCATCTTCAGAGAACTTGATTTAATGAAGAAGTTGAGCTCTAGTTAAACTTATCTGAAACATGTAGTTATAAAAAGCTAGTCTTTTCATACACTGCATTTGTATTGAAGAGTACTATTATACTGGACCATCAAATTTTAGCTTAAAACAGACAGTAACTAAGGCGCATATCAAAAATAGCTACTACATTAATTTTATACTGCAGGTTAATTTTCCAAAATAATCAGTTATAATCCAACTTTTATGCTTTCAAAGCCCAAGCAATCTTCATTTTACTTATATGTAACCTTTTACCCTACTTATAACACTCTAACTTCTGCCAAAGTTTTCTCTTTTTTCTGCTATATCACAGTCAAGTCTCCAGTTGGATGCTTAGTTTCCTTCCCTGTTTTTCTAACTATTGTTGCCACCCCACAACCTTACTGGTTGATCTAATTTATGATTACTTTCTCATTCTTGTGATCAGCTTTCACAATACTGTATCTATCCTCATCTCCTTTTTGATTTTTTTTAACATATTACTCTTTTTAGAACCAAAGGCTTCTCTGTCTTGTCCTTTCCTCAAGAATACTACCAACCCATCTCTAGAATCCCCAAAACAGTACACTCTTGACTACCTCATCCCTAAGCAGCCCTCCTACTCCTTTTTCTCTTGCAATCAATAATCCCCAGAATCCTGACACTACAAATATCCCTCAAAATCTATTCTATAGTCTCTGCTTTCCTGCAACTATTTCTTCCACGTTCGCCTGATCATGCTTTCTCCTACACTTAAGTACTCCCTAGTCTGGCACAAGACATTCAAGGATGTAAAATTCCAAAACTTGTCTCTTTAACCCAGCTCTCTTCCCTTTCCAACAAACTCTTCTCCAAAACATTCAGAGTGGCTACTCCCAGGGCTTTACTAATTCTCAGTCTTAGACCACTACATACCTTCCCTCAATCCTACTAGCCTTGCCCAAATCTTCCTCTTTAAGCTTCCCGATCTCACTTCTGCAGAGCCTCCATTCACCAAACCCCATTCCTAGTCATTTCTGACTCCATAGTCCATGGTCTCTCTCTAAACTCAGCCCTCTCCCTCATCACTTCTCTCCCGGCATTCTGCCACCCCTACTCCCTGCTTCTCAGAACAGCCTTCCTGAATGTGTTCTCTGCCTTTTCTTAGGCCTATTACCAAGCTTTCCCGGTTCCCCATATTCACACCCTCACTCGCTGGGCCTCTTACACTTCTGAGAACTCTCTCTAAAACCTTCAGCTTCCTAGTTCTCTCTCCTTCCAATACTGTCTCATGTTCTCCACTCCCCTCAATCATTTTCATATCCAGTTCTCACGATCTTCTTACTCCCGACAAACCTTTCCTTCGTTATTTCCCCGATTACTCTCAACTTTTTTTCTCTCAGTCATTCCCTCAACTCTCCCTGGCAGATTCCCACCTGTCACTGCCCTAGAGCTACTTCTCTCATCCCTTAAATTATCCTCTCGCCTTCTCCCAATCTTTCCCTCATTGCCTTCTCTGTAACAGTGTTATCTGTCCTCCAATTTCTATTTACTTGGTGTCCCCTTAAATTGCCACCTACTCCAACTAAACGTCTCCAGGCCGCCAACATTTCCTCCTATCCTTTGCCTCCCCTCCCGTGCCACTCTAAACGCCCAGACACCATTCTCCAAAGGCCAGGGCCAGGCCTCTAGGGAGAAGAGGTACGAGTCACGTACCCCATTCGCATCTTGGCTCCGCTCTGACTGCCCCCGCTACCGGGGAGAGGAGGGCGAGAGGGCAGGCGGCCGAGGTGCATACTCTTCTCGAGGGCCGACATCAAGGGGAGGCCGCACGTCGTCAAACAGCAGCACAGGATTCGTCCCACGCTAAGTGCGGCCCAATGGATCACACCTAGCCGCCCTAACGACGCCCTGTCGCCTTTCAACAGCACCCAGAAACCGGCAGCACCGCCTACCGCCCACCGGCTCCCTAAACTCCGCCCTCTCGCACTGGCGCTTCTGCCGGAAGTGCGCAATAGTCCTCCCACAAAGGAAACTGGGTAACGGAGTCTGAGGAGTCTGCAGACGCCTGGAGGAGAGCCCGACCACCGTCGCCGGAAGGAGGGGCGCTCCTAAGGGCAATGCATCCTGGGCAATGGAGTCCTCAAAGGTCATATCCCTTTGCGCTTGCGCAGCAGGAGGCGATCCCGTCCAATCCTGCATAGGTAGTTGTAGCGAAGCATCCTGGGTGTTGTAGTCTACTGGTGGGAAGTAGACTTGGCGCCTTCTTTTCACACCGCTTTCCGGAGACTGTTAGAGAAAGAGCCTCTTCTTCCTGCTTCCCAGGCTGCGCAGCGGCGCCGGTTGCCGAGGAACGCAGGCGCCGTGGGACGGGATGGCGGGAGGATGCAGCTTAGGTGCCGGTGTTCAAGTTGAGTTGGTGAAGAAGAGCTCCGGCTAGTCATGAAACAACGAAAAGGCCAGGACCCTGGGGGCGGCCGTGGGCGCAAGAAGAGAGGTAACCGGAGTTGTCAAAAGTTGAGGGAAGCCTAATAAGGTGGGCTTAACAGGGAAGCAGGGCGCAAGGAATTGTAGGGAAATTTTTATCTCCGGTTAAGGGGTGGAAAAATCAACGGACGGAAGAGACAAAATGAGTAGGGAACCGGAAGGTTAAAAAAGTAACCTCTAAAGAATGGAAAGAAAATGGTCCCTGGGTGGTAGGCAAAAAAGATAATGAAGAAGGGCGAGGGCTAAAATGGCATGAGTAGAGGAAAAACAAAAATGTAGGAGTGTTTTGCTAACAAAGGCAAATGTATACGTGTGCGCATGTGTAGATTTAAAGGTTCACAGGAGGCTGGAAGAAACGTTAAGTTGAAGAGGGGTTGTTATTGGCCCTAGTGGAGAATGACCAGGTTTTATCCATTACTCAATCCCCAAGGGCTATTACAAAGTAGAACTCAGTAAATATCAAGTTGAATAAAGCATGAAGAACTGCGAGCGGGAGTTGGGAAGGATAATTATACAGTGTAGAAGGAAAAAGTGTGGGTAATGACAAGATATGGTGGGATTTGGAGTACAAAATAAGGGCATGAGGATCTCTTGAAGAACCTTAAGACCTCCTCACGGTAGGAATCCAAGGAGAAATGAGCTTTTCCGGCTGAGGTGATGTTAGCTGCAGTGAAAATAGTCACCGTAGGAACTCAGGACAGATCAGAAAACTAGAAATTGAATCTCTGTAAGGCTGTCTTCAAGGGAGAGGGGAGGCATTTTGACATTATATAATGTAACATTTTATATAATGTGAACCTGCCTTTTTATGTTATAGTCAATTTAGTGAAGACAGGTGTTGGGAATAGTCTTAGTACATTAGACTATTGGGTTGAGGACTGACTACAGTCTGGGAATGAGTCTTGTCTGAGCTGTTTAAATGCCACTGAGGCAGTTGTGAAACAGTGCCTTTCCTGTGGGAAATAGAGCATGGAGGTGTCTAATGCTGGTGCTCCCTGTGTCAAACCCACCGAGCATACTAGATTGATAGGAGGAACATCAAAGTAGAAATAATTTAACAATGGTATAGAAAAGAATGCCATGTACATGTGTGGGAATATTCATGTACATACCTACATATTAGATGGTTTTTGGTTTTTGTTTTTGTTTTTTTGAGACAAGGTAGTACAGGCTGACCTGCCTCATGATCTTCCTGCCTCCACGTCTGTGTGTTGGAATTACAGGCAGCCCCACCATACCATACATATAATTTTTATATTAAAACTAATTATCCGTGTAGGTGATGGTGCTTCTTTTCTCCACCATAGAGAAGAGTGTTTGCTTTAGAATTTCAAAGAATTAGTTGTATAGGTTTCTGATCTGATAGAGTTCAGTATATTTTCTTACGAGGCATTACCACTCCCCATAGAAAGGTATATGTAATACAGGAATAATTTTTTAAGTCTCTCCTAAGTCTTGTAGAAAAGACAGTGACTAAAAAACAATCAGAGTCATGATTAATTGTCCTGTTTACATTTTGACTTGCCATCTTTCTGTAATCCAGTTAATATTAAAGCTAGTAAATATAATCCCATCACTAAAATATGATTGCAGAATCTAAAGATAAATATTTGGTCTCTGTCCTTACTGACTAAATAATGTTGGCGAGAAAGAAAAGATACAAACAATTAAAGATGGTTTTTGTTGAAATACTAAGTTGTGTGATATAGATTAATAGACTAAGTTGTGTATCAAGTGAAGGAAGTTGCTGTTTTATGTTTAAAGATAATTTAAAAATAAGCTAGATAAAGATAACATCTTAAAATGTGGGTGTTGTGATAAAACAACTGTACTTATAAAAATTTCAACTACTGCTTAGATTTTGAATACCTATGTATTCATATCATATTTGTATTTTTCAAACACCATCTTTCAATTAAAGAAAATTTTGTATTAGCATGTCTTAGTATATTCTTTAGTTAAACTTGAACCAAGCCCTAAATACTAATTAGTAATCAGGGTGATGGTGATCAGGTAGATATTCTGTAGTCTGACTTTTTTGTTACTTCTCATGTGTTAGAATAGTCTTCTCTCTGTAGAAACTAAAGCATTTTATTTTAATTCAGAAAGCAGATTTTATGTTTTCTATATTTAGTGTACATTTTTGAGTTAGCATTCTTGGATTCTTCCACAGGTTTGAGTGACATTTCGCCATCTACAAGCCTACCACCTCTGGTTGAAGGCCAGCTACGCTGCTTTCTAAAACTTACTATTAATAAAGTCATATGGAAGATTACAAAACCTCCCACTTGTGTACTTGTCCGAGTGAGATGGTGGGGAGAAACGTCAAATGGAACCCTCTTTTGTCCCAGGGATGCGTTACAGACAGAACCAAAAACTGTGAGAACAACTACACGTTATGCTATTCGCTGTGGTCCAAAGCAGTTTACTTCTTATCTAACAGGTATGTTTTTGTTTTACCTGCAGACCTAACATGAAGCATGTAATTATATTATCAGCAGTAGGTGTTTCTATGTGCATAGAATCTATAGGCATTTATTATGGAAGTATCAAAAAGGCTTTATAAAAACCACCATTTCTTTTTTTTTTTTTAAACCAAGAACATGTATTGGTACATTTTACATATAATGGTTACATTCATCACTTTTATTTTGTACCTGTACATGATGCATCTTGGTTCTCCCCCCTCTTCCCCACCCCTCCCCTCTGTTCCCTCCCTCCCTATTTACAGCAGGTAAAAACCACCATTTCTTGAGTGTAATTTTTGTACTAGCAGTTAATACATATTCTGATCCTTACAACAATAATCCTGTAAGATAGGAATTTTCTGTTTGGTAGACAATGAAACTTAGGTTCGGAGAGATGAAATGAATACTCTCTGGGGTCACAAAGTTGATAAAAGGCAGAACTAGGATTTAAACCCACTACTGACAAGATAACTCATGCTTCTTAATCCCAGCTACAGTATTTGGGAGGCTGTGGACTTCAGTATGGTATGTTTCTTTAGAAAATGCAGAGACAAGAAATCAAATATTAGTTTACAAGAGTGTGTGCTCTAACTGAAAACTTAAGGAAAGTATGACTATTTTTAAACCTATGTGGTGGGTGTTCATTTTGTTCTTATTCCTTTGTGTACTCTTTTGTATGCACATTTCACTTAAAATGCAAAAGTAAACTAGTGAATATGTTCTTATGTATTAGCATGAAATATAAATAACTTTAGGTTGGAAGGAGAGACATAGTCAAACAGATTATATGAATTAAGATAAAAATAACATCAGAAAACAATGAGAAGTATATAGTATTTTATAGTTAATGAAATACTTTCAAGTCCCTCTCTTGTGGCTGACACAGAATTAGCTTGTGAATATTGGAGCCAAGACATACTCACAGGTCTTATTATAACTCCTCCATGTTTTTCGTTGCAGCAATTGAACAAATGGTGAAAATGAAACATTTTCTCAACTTTGCTAAAATATTCAGAGGTTATACTATCTTGAAGCAATGTCAGATTCTACTTGCATATATTATATTTTGCTTTCTTAAATTAGGACTAGAAAGGTATTAGGTCTAAGTAATTAATTAGAATTTAGTTAAGGTGTTGGTTTCCATTCCTCTTAATTCCACCTTTTCTTAGTAGCTCAGTGCTACTAAGGAGTAAATAATTAGATACTTCTGGGAGGCAGGGACCAACCCTTAGCTCTATGCAAGAGCAACACTTTGTCCAGTGCAAAACTAGAATAGTGAGAATAAAAGAACCAAGATTTATTGCTTTTGTTGTTCAAAATCAAAGCCTGAGTTCTTGACAAATATATTTAACACTACTCTTTTAAAGATACTTTCCTTATCAGATACTTGGTATGCTAAATATTTTATACAGTGAAAGTGTATTTTTCTTAGTGCAAGGTATTCATCATTCTCTAAAACTTTACTGTTCTTTTGATCTTGGGCTCACACTCCCCACTCTCTACCCCCAAGATGGTATGGTAATAAGTGCCTGATTTATTTGAAATTAAAATAATTTTTAAGTAAAAGAGTTTTTTAAAGTATACCCTTCTGCTTACTTCTGAAAAAGAAATCAATGAAAAATATCTAAGTATGTTGTAATTGTTTCTGATTAGATATGGCTGTTCTAGTGCTGGAAGTAGTCACCAAACTTGATCATCTTCCAATTGGTAGCGTTCACATCAACGGAATAGCTCAGCTTTCTCCAACTCATCAGATCAATGGATTTTTTACCATTGTTTCACCAACATCTAAGAAACTTGGAGAACTTCAGGTAAAAATATTTTCTTTATTGAACAGAATAAAACTTTTTGGGCAGAAATAATTAAGTCTTATGGAATGGATAGATAGATGACTCTTATATTTACTAATTCCCACTAATGCCTTTATTTCTGTTTTTACCAAGAGACTACCTTTGTTTTCCACTTATCCAAATCCACTTAGTGCTGTATTGCCCATCTCAAATTCTAAGATTCCTTCACTTCTCCCACTGTACTCATTCGCTACACTCTATTAAATTTAAAATTGTTTATTAGTAGGATCCCTTTAATTCTCCTTCTTACAGAGTGTAGAGTCCCTGAAAAGAAAGACTATTTTGTTTTTCCTCAGCTCCTAGTACAAAGGGAGAATGAAATACATGTTGAACACTTACATTTTAAAAAATTTATTACTTTAAAAGAAATATTGCCATTAATTCCCCCTCAAAAACACTCCCTCTCACTTCGAGCACACTTATCCCATTTTTCTTGCTACTTTCTGGAGCAGTTCTAGAGGTCTTCTTTCATTAGTGTCTTTATGAAGTAGATCAAAAATAGAGTAATCGCTGCTGCTGATGACTGCCATCCAATGGAAAGGCAGGCTTGTTAAACACATTATGCTGTGTCTTCCTCCACCTTATTCACTAGATCTGTCACCATGAAACTTGTAACTCTTCTCAAAGTCAAAATGACTATGAAAGATAAATATTTTGAATTGATTCAGAACATCATGCAGCCATGACTGTGCAACTAAAAACCCTCATGAGAGTGGACTTCCAGAACTGCTTGAAAAAGTGGAAAGAATGGTGGGATAAGTGTGTTTGAAGCAAGAGGGAGTGTTTTGAGGGAGGTTAATGGCAATGTGTCTTTTATAGTATAATTTTTTAAATTTAAACACTCAACCACATTTTTTTATCATACCATATATAGTACTAAGCAGTAATTTCATGTTTGATGATGTAAATGGTATCTTCGATGTGTTCATTCATTGATTCAATTTTGGGGGGTTTTTTTGATTCAGCTTTTTGATACGTTGTTATGTACCACTAATTTAGGATACAGAGGTAAGAGATGGCCCTCTTATTTAGTTTCCCAGAATGTAGGGTGATACACATTATGCTGCAGATAAGCATGGGTTGCTGGGAAAGAACATAGTTTTTGTTTCTGGTGTTTTGTTTTTTGGTATCATGCTCTGGGCAAGTGATTATCACTAATCCATAGTTCTAGCCTAAGGGAAAGAACACAGAAGGGTCTCTTTTCTTCAAAGACTCTGGGATAGCCTCCTACATAACTCTGAATATTCAGATGTCATAGAAATTCAAGGAGTTTATACCTTGTCAAATACATGTTGGAATAAATATATATATAAAAATAAATAATAAATGAGAAAATATTCCACAAAAAGAAAAGGAAAGAATATCCAACATTATCAGATATAAAAACATATCACAAAGCTATAAGCATATAATTATGTCAGTGCAACATATTAAAAGTTCAGAGATAGATCCAACTAAGTGGAAGAACTTACTATTTTCTTTATTATATTTATCATGTTTATTTACAATATGTTACATTTGAAAATAGTGACACCTTATGTTGATAGCTTTGGGGAAATGAGTCTGATTTACTCGTGCTCTTCTAATGGTACAAATTTCCACCAGGACTATAAGACAGTAGTCATTATGTTTTAAGAGCCATAAAAATTACCATATATCTTCAGGTATAATGACACATGCCTATAATCCCAGCTACTTGGGAAGCTGAGGTAGGAGGATCACAAGTTTAAAGTCACCCTTGGCAACTAAGTGAAACTTCACCTCAAAATAAAATTTTAATAAAGGGCTGGAAATGTAGCTTAATGGTCGTGTACCTCTATAGCATGCACAAGGCCCTAGCTTCAATCCCTAGTATAGTAAAAAAAAGAAAAAAAATTATTGTATGTTGTTTACCTCAACGACTTCATCTTTGGAATTTAAGAAAATACCATAAAAAAGAAGAGGAAACTATATACTTATGTTTAGTTATGGAAATATATTTTTAATGTTGGAAAAATGAAAACAGTTCATTCAACAATAATTATAGACTTGAAATATTTTCTAACTATAAAAGGAAGAATTACATAGTTATGATTGTATAGCAGCAGGGAAGTAATTTTGGGTTCATGACAAAGGAAAATTAAAACTGTATGCACATATCTGCATACAATTGGGGGAAAAGGAAAAATGAAAAGGTAGGAATTTAAGATTCTACTTAGTATTTTTGTTTCTTTTTTGTAGGGGTGCTGGGGATAGAATTCGGGGCCTTGCACTGCTAGGCAAGTGCTCTTACCACTTGAACTAAATCCCAACCTCTCTTTTTTTTGTTTGTTTGTTTGTTTTTTGAGACAGGGTCTCCCTGTGTAGTTCAGGCTGGCCTTGAGCTCACTGTGTAGCCCAGGGTGGCCTCAAACTCGCAGCAGTCCTCCTGTCTCAGCTTCCTGAGTGCTGGGATTACAGGCGTGTGCCACCATGCCTAGGTTTGTTTCCTTTTAAAAAATAAAATATTCACATACCATAAAATTCACCCTTTTTTTTTTTTTTTTTGGAGGAGGTTGCTGGGGATCAAACTCAGCCTTGTGCTTGCTAGGCAAGCACACTACTACCACTGAACTAAACCTCCAACCCCAAAATTCACCCTTTTGAAGTGTACAATTCAGTGATTTAAAGGATTATCCAATTATCATTATTATCTAATTCCAGGACATTTCATTCCAAAAAGCAGCACTATACCTATTAGCAGCTACTCTCCCAGTTCCATGGCAACCATTAATTTACTTTCTGTCTGTATGTATTTACTTCTTCTGAATATTTCATTTATGCAGAATAATATGTGACTTTTTGCAACTGGCTTCTTTCACTTAACATAATGTTTTAAAGTTCATCTGTGTAACACTACTACATTCCCTTTTTTGAGTAAATGATATGTACTTGTATGTATATACCTCATTTTGTTTATTCTTCAGTTGTTAGACATTTGGATTTTTTGGCATTTTGACTATTATGAATGCTGCTGCTATGAACATTTGTGTACAAGTTGTTTTGTGAACACAGTTTTAGTTCTCTTTGGTATATCTACGAGTAGAATTGCTCAGTGATATGGTAACTCTGTCTAACTTCTTTGGGAACTGCCAGACCTTTCCAGAGTGGCTGCAGTATGTTTTGAACATACTTAAATGGCAATTGATATGATAATATTTGTTTTTTGTTTTTTGTATTCTGTTTTTGGAGTGCCAGGGATTGAACTCAGGGCCTTGCACTTGCTAGGCAAGTGCTCTACCACTGAGCTAGGTACCCAATTCCTGTTTTTTGTTTTTTTTTTAATTTAAAGGTCACTGGATTTGTTCAGTTGTTTTTTAATAGAGCAGTGGAGACAAATCAGATTCTGAAAAGATTAAAGAGTACAGAAATAAGTAAGAATTACAGTGAAGACGTGGAAATAGCAATTAAAGATTTTTTTCCAGATAAGTGACAGTGAAGAAAGGTACGGTCCTGTGATATAATGGCAAGTACACTAGATGTGGACATAGAGAAATTGGTAACCGTTCTGGTGTTTACTAGGGAATCATTTATACTTGCAGAATTTCAATATCCTATTGTTGCAAGGATTATGTGAGTATGATTTTACATGGCCCTCTGCAGAATATAAACATTTGGTGCATCCACATCCCTACCAGCACTCAATAGGGTCAGTGTTTTCAACTTTTGTCTTTCTAATATGTCCTGGTGTATCATTGAGGTTTTAGTTTTCATTTCCCAATGAGTAGTATGTTGAGTATTTTTTCATGAGCTTTTCTGGCCACTGTTTTATTCTCCTTGTGTTCAAAGGCTAACTTCCAAACCAAATCTAGCATGTCATCTATATTTGTAAAAAGTTTTATTTGAAAAGAACCACACCTCTTCACATACATATGATTTATGATGTCTTTCATGCTACAGTAGCAAAGTTGAGTAATTATGTCAGAGACCCTGTAGTACACAAAGCCTAAAATGTTAACTCTCTGGTCTTTTTCTAGGGAGAACATACCAACCTCATTTGTTCGGTCAATTGGTTGGTTCGTTTTTTTGTTGTCGTCGTTGTGGATTGGTTGGCTTTTACTTTTTTAGTGTTGCGAGGGTGGAATACACGGCGTATCACGTGCTAGACAAGCACTCTACCACTTAGCAATTCTATAGCCTGCGTATTATAAAAAATTAGAAAATAGGGGCTTGGGGATTTAGCTCAGTGGTGGTAGAGCACTTGCCTAGCAAGTGCAAGGCCCTGAGTTCGATCCCCAATACCCCCCCAAAAAAAACCCTAAGTGAAAAATTAGAAAATAATCAGGAAAATTAGAATGTTGATTCAATTTTTTATTATACTAAAGAATTGTTATAAATTATTTAGATGTGAAAATTATATTGTTTATTTTTCAAACAAGTCTCCATATTATTACTAATGGATTTTACAGGGAAAGGATATGATATCTAGAATTTACTACATAGTAGCAAAGCAGGGGTTGGGGAAGGTGTAAAAAGGAAAAGGTCCATTCTCACAATACAACAGATGAAAACTGACTTAAATCAAGGCTTATCACTATGACATTTCAGAAGATCAAAGACAAGGTCCTATAAGCTTCCAAAGAAAGGAGAAATAATCCCATAAGAAACAATTAAGTAGTATGACTTCATACTTCTCAATAGCAACATTAGGAGCCAGAAAAAAATTCAATAATGGCTTTAGAATGTTGAATGAAAATGGTCTAGAGTTCTCGCAAGCAAACTATCTAGTGTAATCTTAGCAAAAAGAAGTTTTCAAAAAGAAGCTGCAGAGTATTGTACATCTCTCATATCCTTCCTGACAAAGCAGCTGAAGGACTTTCTCTACCAAAATGAGAGAATAAACTAAAAAAGAAGATAAGGTAGGACAGTTAAAACAAGAGATCAAACAAGGATGAGATAATTCCTTGATGTAAATTTAAAGGAGATCTAAGGATAGAATCTGTCTACCAGCATAGATGACAGTTAGTTCAAACTGGAATGTGTCTGTGGCTCTAAGACAGATTTCTAAAAAAAAAAAAAGAAAAAAAAATTACAGAATACCTAGTGTGTCTGAAAATCTTAAGAGGAGATTTAGACAACTGCCAGAGTTTAGAGCTGAATCACTAATAAGAACAATAAAAGTAAACAAATGAGGAAACAAGGCAGTTAGCATTTTGTGAAAAATTTATGCACGAAAGAACAAAAAACTAGAATATTTCATTTTTCAACTGTAAATGGAATACATGCTCACATAATTTTGATTAGATCATTAATCACTGTTTATATATAACTACACTGGCAGATTGGAGGATGGTGGAAATGAACAGATATGGATGGAGCTCAATTCTTAGTTTCCATATTAGAACGTTAAAAGGTAATGCCTGGAATCTGAGGGAAAAAATAAGATATACTGCAGACACAAATGTAATCACCTCATTTGGAGAGGTAAATACCACAAAAATCAGGTTCAGAATTGAAAGTAGTTCAAAGTGGTTCTTTTTGCCCTATGCATGTGTTATAGTAATTTAAAAACAACTTTTAAAAAAATGTGATGAATGTAATCATTATGTACTGTAAACATGTACTGACAGAAACAAAAAATTTTATAAGTTTGGGGTAAAATGAATTAATAAATAGCAAAGCACTTAGAATGGAACGTGAACATAAGAAGTATTTAGTAGACCTCCATGAATGAGGGAAAAAGAAACAGAAAACATACAGTGAGTGATGGACATTTAATTCTTGTCACACCACTGCTTTACTGCCCCGAAGGGTTGACTAAGCATAGGATCCCACCCAAGAAGAGAGGTAAATGAAGACAGAGGGAGCTGACAGTAAGGAAAGAGGTAGCTTTAGAGTATTGCTGTGAAGGGAAAGATCTGTTTCCATCAGACTGAGAAGTGAGGGCCCATAGAAAAGACAGATACAGTCCATTATAAGATCTAATCTTGTCGTATTCCATTATTGGTACAGATCATATGTTAAAAATAACAAACAAGTCAAGCAGACTGGCTATAAAAAGAAATCAACTGCCAAAAACATAATCAGACTTCTAAAAAATATGAAACATATGCTTGTTACATAAGCATGTAGAATAATTATATATATGCATATATATGATTATTTAAAATTAGAAATTGGAAACTAAGAATACCTAATTATAAATTATTTTTCTTTTGAAATTCATTCCTTTGATTGTACTAGAAACTTGATATTTTTATTCCTGTCCAAGTTATCAACACCAGGTATATGATATATAATAGAAGTACTGGTTATCTTTTTGTTGTGTCCAGCAGAGGGCTGGGGAGCTGGGTTCCTCCTGTGAAGAGACCCTCCACTTCCCTGGTTTGTCTCTTTATGCCAGCAGGAATGCAGGAGTGATGTGAGGTTGTCTCAGGACTGAAAGTTTCTCTGGCACAGAATGAGAAACTTAGATAATGAAAAAAAAAAAATATATATATATATATAGCAAAGCAGAAGTTTTACTGATAATATTGCAAAGGTGGAGAGAACTGCCACACAGCAAGTGAGCCATATGGCAGGGAGAAGCTCAAAGTGAGCTTCTCAGCCCGGGCTCTTTGTCTTGCCCACACTTATAGAGGTAAGCTGGTTTTCTAAAAATAACTGTCTTTACTGATGGATACAATCAGGATCTTCTGTCTTTGTTCTTGGAAAGGAGACAAGGTTAGTTGGGGATATTTTAAGCATAAGTAACCCCAATATAGTAAGGTACATTTTCTCAGGTGGTACATAGATAAGCATGTGATGTTCTTACAATGTCAGCCATAGATAAACATGATGATTTTACAATGTTAGTCACTGGGTTTTGTCCTGTGCTTTTCTATGTTCCTCTGCCTCTACATTCCCCCTCTGACTCAATCATCCTACGTTTGTAGGATGGGGAACAGGCCGATGATTGTTCTGGCTGTTTCTTTGCTGGTTAGGAGCGATGTGAAGGGCAGGTGATGTCAGTTGAGGATGGACAATCAGGTGGTTGTAGTGGAGGGAAGCTGATAGTTCCATAGTAGGTTTTATCTGTAGAACCATCTGTATTTTGCTAATATTGATGCTGTATAGACACAAATATGAAACTGCAGGCTGTCAGCTTTTCTGTCTGCCATGGCACAGAGGTCATGTCTCCTCTACTTCTTAAAGGGTCCAGTCCTGTATCTAACCCTGCCTAGGGGTCTCAGCTGTCCCTATATTCCTCCCTCTGGAAACAACCATTCAGCTGCTACTTGGATCAAGGGCAGTGATCATTCTGGCTACTTCTGGCTGAACAGGGGTTTCAGCTGGAGCAGTGGACAATGTCCATTGGGAGGTCAATTGTATGGGTTGTGGTAGAGGGAAGGAGATGGCTGGCTCCATCCAGAGGACTGTCTGCATGATCATTTGATGTTTGGCAGTCTCTAGGTAAGAACAAACACACTCTACTAAGAGATTAAAGCATGTATGAGCAAAGCATGAGCACTAGGGTGGAAAGGACTATTGTAACCAATTGGCTCTTAGACCTGTCTGTAGGTCAGGTATTTTTTCTCTATCTATATTGAACACTACACCTAGCACTGAGCTACCTAATATCCATGTAGTTATGACAAGCTATCATGAGTGCTTATCCAATTTATCAAGGAAGAACATTGAAGAATTTAATTTGTATTTTAATTATATACATGTGTTGTTTGACTTTTAGCTTTTTCGACAAATAGTGAATAAGTTTCTAGTTCTGTGTCTTTACAGAATGTTGCCACCTCAGATTTAGATTTTGAAAGAAGTCCAGTCAACAAAGACCATTATAAGAACATTATCCATTGTCATCATTCTTCAGTAAATTTTTTAGAACATTCCTGTTAAAAGAATTATTTTCTTGGGGCTGGGGATTTAGCTCAGTGGTTAGAGTGTTTGCCTAGCAAGTGCAAGGCCCTGAGTTCAGTCCCCAGCACCAAAAAAAAAAAAAAAGAATTATTTTCTCGATAGTAGGTTTACCATGCATATCACATCCAAAAGCTTTTCCATAACATCAGAATTTTCACTGATACTTTAGTAGACTAGTAAGTTATTTTTAATCTGTTCTTATCAGCCTCAAAGAAAAATACTGCAAATTAATGATTTTACTCAACCTGCCTTTTAAGTTTGCAGCCATACCTCCAACATTGCTGCACAAACGTAATTTTAATTAGACCTGCATATAATAATAGTGTTGGCTGCACAAACGTAATTTTAATTAGACCTGCATATAATAATAGTGTTGGGCTGGGGATTTAACTCAGTGGTTAGAGTGCTTGCCTAGCAAGTGCAAGGCCCTGAGTTCAGTCCCTGGCACAAAATAAATAAATAAAAGTAGTGTTTATTATACAAAACTTCTGCTGTATTCAGGAGGCATTCTTTTTGGGGGAGACAGGGTCTCACTTTGTAGTTCAGGCTGATCTTGAACTCACTCCATACCCCAAGCTGGCCTCAAATTCATTCCAGTTCTCCATCCTTCTGCCTCTGCCTCCCAAGTGCTAGGATTACAGCTGTGCACCACCACACCCAGCTTCAGTAGACATTCTTTGTAAAATTTTACTGTCCATAAAAGGCTCTGATTGTTTTTCTAGCTTTTTAATCTTAATATATAACCACATATCACAGTAATACCACTTATTTTATTGGCATTAACATGTTCCTGCCACCTTAAACCACCAGTAGTACATGCATGACTGTCTAATCGGTAGCTTATACCACTGTTGGTACAAACAAATCTAATCCCTTTTATTGTTCCTTTTACTAATAAAATTAAGAAAAAATCTGTAAATGGACTGAATATAGTTAGTTGTTTGAATTTGAATAATTACTGCTCAAATATTAGTACTATTCATACCAATTTTTTAAAAGTATTACAATAATCAAATTTATTTCATTAAAAGAAATCTCTTTATATTCTTGAATAATTCATTAGTAATTAATTCTCTAAATTTTGACACAGAAATTTTACAAGTACCCCATTCCTGGTGTATATAATATGTGTTTACAACTGCTGCACCATAAATTCACTGTATTACAATTTTTTATACCATTTAAATGTTTTCCTTAAACTGTAATATAATAACATCTGGTTTGCTAAATCAATGCCTTTCTTTGGATTATTGTAATGAAAGAGTCTCTGTGAAGCAGTATATACTGTCCAGTGGGACAGTCGTGCATGTACCACCAGTGGTCCCAAGTTGGCAGGAATGATCAAATTCAAATCAGAGCTGACTTGAGGGATTATGGCCTGGTCATGAATGTTAAGCCCTGTTTAAATTTCAATACCTGTTATGGTTTATATCCCAATGTCCCTGCCCAAAGCCTCACAGTCTCATAGGTGGGGCTTTTGGGAGATGGCTAGATCATGGGTTCTGTGGTAACTGGATTAGTTCACGAATTGGTTTAGCATGGTTCTGAGTGTGGGTAGCACCAGCTGACTTGTAGTTTGAATGGAATAAAAAGGGAAAGAAGGGCTGGCTGCTTGCTGCCTCCTGCTTATATGCCATGAACTGTTTCTTCTCTGCCATGCTACCCTGCCTTGAAGCCTACCAACTATAGATTGAAATGTCTACAAATTGTGAGCTAAAATAAACCCTTCCTCCTTTAACTTATTGGTGTTGGGTGTTTTGTTCCTGAAATGAGAAAGTAACTATAGTGACAGTACCTTTCTTTTTATTTAATTTTCATCATGAGTCTTTTCCACATTCTTATCATAGTCCCTATTGATAGTTTGGTCAACAACGGTATCTTTTGACACAGTCATATCTTGTTTTTATATTTAACCATTAGGACTAGTCTTTTCCACAAAGAAATATGCTTTCTCCCACTTCTTAGGATATGTATTTCAGTCACAGAAAATTTGACGTACAATTTACTGTTCGTGATAACTAATAGATGTTATAGAGGTATTAGAAAATTGTAGGCAACTTGGTGCTGTATGCCTCACGTGAGGCAATGAAACTGCTGTTTACTGTTACATCTGGGGCTATTTTTTGAAATTTCTGTTTTCTTACAGTAAAATAAACATTTTTATAAATATACAGTTCCATGCGTTTTAGCACATAAATAGATGCATGTAACTACTATCATAATGAAGATGTAGAACATTTCCCATTTCTTTTTTTTTTTGGTGCTGGGGATTGAACTCAGGGCCTTGTGCTTGCTAGGCAAGTGCTCTACCACTGAGCTAAATCCTTAACCCCATCTATTTTCCTCTTGATTGTACTATAAGAAAGAGGAGCTTACAGAACCCACAGACATTAAAGGAATATCACAAATAACTCTACACGTATAACAACTTAGGTGAAATGGGCCAATTACTCAAAAACAATAAACTACTAAAACTCACTCAAGAGAAAAATAGATCATCTGAATAGACCTAAAACCATAGTCTGCTCCGTTTAATTTTTGCCACTTGGACATGACGACCCAGAACTGTTAGATCACTGGTTTTTTAAGAGGGGCTAGAAATCCAAATTTTTAAGACATATGATTTTTAAATCATTGTTAAATAATTTAAATTTTTAAAAAATACCTGTGGACCAGCATGTCTGAAAATTTGATGTACAATTTACTGTCCATGATAACTAATAGATGTTATAGAGGTATTAGAAAATTGTAGGCAACTTGGTGCTAAAGAGAAACTTGAGTCATTGCTAGAAGAGTGATGAGTACCCTGAAGGTTGCTCTTTTACTGATGGCAGAAGCATGTGGGATATTTATGATGTATGGGGATGATGTGAGCTACAGAAGAGGGATGCTATATTTAGGTGGTAGAATGATGGTCTGGAGATAACACTAGAAAAATAAGTCAGATTCCCTTATCTTGGCAAGTGAAAGTCTTGGGTATCAATGAAAACTTTGGGGAAATGAGGACATTTTAGGAAAGAAATACCCAATTAAAGTGGTAAGATAGTAGGCACAACAGAAAATCTGTCTGGGGATATAACTTAGTGGTAGATCACACGCTTAGCATGCATGAGACTCTAGGTCTGATTCCCCAGCTCCCTTCCCAGCCAAAAAAAAAAAAAAGGAAGGGGAAGAGAAAAAAGAAAAAACCATCTATAGGATTCACTAATGGGATTGGCAAAGAAATCTATTAAGGGTGAACCATAATAAATTAAAGGGTGAGCCATAATTTGAGAAGAGCATGACTGAGGTGGACAGGAATGAAGATCTGAAGACCTGTGAATGCAGGAGTACATTGGATATATTATGGAAAGCAGAGGGTTTAGGAATAGAGATCCAAGTGATTGGAAGTGATGGTCAATATTCTGATTTATACCTCCAAATTTAGACTCTCTTCCCTCTGCCCTTGTTTTATCGCCACTCACCTCAGCTTTATCTGGCTTAGTTCTATTTAAGATTCTTAGCTCAGATGTTTGTATCCCACTCCTGAAAACCATCCCTGGCACTCCTCCCCCACCACCCTGCCCCAAGCTCAGACCGTTCATGTTTCCATAGCACCTAGTACACCTCCTTATCTTAGCACTCAGCATTTTATATTAAAAGTTTTTATTCAAGTTCCTCTACAAGACAGTGTGATCTTCTGGGTCCGGGTCCATGTTTTAGTCATCTCTGCCTCAGTCAGGTAGCACAGAGCCTGGCACAGAGCTAGTATCAAGGTGTACTTGTGTAACTAGACAGCGAAGGTAAGGCATCCCAAAATTTTGATTGAAAACTGGGTAGAAAAGATGCCTGGGTTTTTCTCTGATCCTTTCTTCACTGGCCAGTGGTAGAATAGGCTTGTGAGGTATTTTTGGTTTGGGTTTTGTTTTGTTTTGTTTTATTGGTTCAGATCTAGTTAGGGCAGAAGCAAATCTCAGTGACCATTCAGCAGGTTATTATTAAGATTAGGCCTTTATTCCTAGAATTCAGTGGCAGTTTTTGGCAAGAGATAAATAGTAACAGAGCATTTCCTGACATTTGCATTTGAGCAGCCAGGGTTTTAAGTGGTAAAAAGTATAGTGATCACTCCACAGAGTATCCATCCCATGCATCCCTGTCGCTTTTCTTTGTAGGAAAATCTTGATGATGAATAGATTTGAAGTACTTTATATTACATGGTACCTGATCAGAATTCTCCTAATGAGGATGTTTGATTGAGTTTATGTCTTGACAGTTTCTCTGCACAAAATATTTCGTTGACCTTCCCAAAGATAGTGTAAAACATCTAACTGCAAGATTTTTCATTTTTGTATTACGGCATTCATCATTTTTGGCTGCTTAAACAACTCCTACTTTCTCTATCATTGGAATTAAACTTTCAACACTACAGTTCTTTTTTCTAAGAGTATACTCTTCAGTTTCATGTCCCAAGTTTTGCTTTAGGTTCTATTTTTTATTCTTCCTTTCAGCTTTTCTCCATTGGGCTTTTCAGAGAACTGGAAAGCCTTCTAATAGTGTACTTGAACTTACAGGAGTAAAATAAAAAAGAAATACATATTTTTTTTTCTTTTTTTTTTGTTCTTTTTTCTTTTTGAGACTTAGATTTCCATGTTGCCCAGGCTGGCCCAGAAATCTTTGGCTTGAGCTATCTTCCTATGTCTGCCTCCCAAATAATCTCCAGCATAGAACTAGGGATTATTTTCTAAAGCAATTAACAATAAGAATGCAGAAAATACTGTGTCATTCTTCTATTCATCATCCATTAGGCATATTAGGCTTGAGTGTCGTGCATGTGGTAGGGATTCGTCTACAGAAAAATGAAGACAAGCCGGTTATAGTAGCACATGCCTGTAATCTCAGCGCTTGGGAGGCTGAGGCAGGAAGATTGCCGTGAATTTAAGACCAGCTTGGACTACATAGTGAGACCATGTCTCTAAAATCAAACAAACAAAAAAAGAAAGATGAAGATGGTTCATGCCTTCAAGAAATCCATAATCAAATCAAGGTGATAAATAAAAGATGCAAAAACTTTTTCTAAGCCTCTGCTTTTTTTTGCTTTTTTTTTTTTGAGACAGGTCTCCATATGTAGTTCAGGTTGGCCCTGAACTCACTATGTAGCCCAGGCTGGCCTGAAACTCACAGTGATCCTCCTGCCTCAGTTTCCCAAGTGCTGGGATTACAGGCATATGCCACCATACCTGGCTGGGTTTTTTTAACCTTCAAACTATTATAATATCTTTTCGCAATAACACTGTAGTAAATGAAGCTTCTCTATATGAGGAACTTACCACAGTACCTGACTCATAGTATTCAATATTTGGTGGTTATGGTGCTAGATAGAGAATAATTAGAAACATGAGGAAAGTAGTGAATATAACATCTCTACCTAGGTATAAATAATTAATGCTGGAGTAAGTTATATATACCAAGCAGTGAAATATGAGACCCATTTAAAGAATTTTAAGTAACTTGTCTATCTAGGGCAGAAGTATAAAGGCAGGGAGCATAGTGAGAGATGTGGTTTCTGAGGTAGGCAGAAAGACTTAATCTTATAAGGAATGGAGGGTATTTATTTATATCAAACAGAGGAGTCTTAAAACTAGTTGATGCTAAAGAAAATTTCTTATATATTACATGCCCCTTTCAGGTCTCACTTGCCCTGGAGCCTCTGTCAGAAACTTATGACAGCTACAATCCTCTTCCTCACACTGACAAGACACAGAATGTCCATTTATCCGAGCAGGGATACAGAAAGAATGCAGAATGCAGCAACACCCAATTTCTGATTCCATCAAGGTCTCACGGGACACCTACCATCAAAACCAATGGAAAAGAATTAGCAGCCAACAGTAGTAGATCAAGCACACCGAGGTAATTACCATGTCTAATACCAGTACAGGTCCTCTGTACTCATAATTTCTGCCTTTCATTTGTGGTTGAGTGATAAAGGAGAAATACAGTCATTCATTCAGCAGATAACTGTTAAGTTCTCACTGTGGTCCTAGTTCCGTACCAGGTACTGGGCACAGAAATTAGTAAAACACCGTTCCTGGGCCTGGGAGTAGGGGGTGGGTGTAGTTTAGTGGTAGAGCATGTGTTTAGTACATCCAGCACCAGAATCACAACACAATTCTGGTTTTCAAGGACTACTCACGATCTAAGGGAGAAGCCATTGTACAAATAAATATGACTAAATAATATGCAGATGCTGCTACTGCACATGGAGGTACACACATGTAATCCCAGCACTCTGGGAAGCTAAGGCAGGAGGATTGCAAGTTTGATCCCAGTCTGACCAACTTTAACAACTTAGTGAAACCCTGTCTTCAAAATAAAAAAATAAAATAAGAGGGCTGGGGATGTAGCTCAGTGTGAAAGCCCTGGGTGCCATCCCCAGTACCACAAAACAAAATCCAAAAAAACAGATACCATGACAGATGTCCCTATGGAAAAGAGGGAAAGGACATTATTTTGTGAAACAATGGAATAAAAGAAGCAGACTTTTATTTTAAGTAATTATGACTCATTGGCTGTGTGTCAGACTTTATGCTGACCCTCTCCCCCAAGCATTTTTGTGTTGAGCTCTTTATTTCATTGTTTCATCTAAGGTACAACTCCACAAATGTAGGTAGAGCATCCAGTCCTTCTTTAATTTAGAAAATGAAAAGCAGATTTATAAAGTCACATTACAAATAAGCCACCTCGGGGCTGGGGATTTAGCTCATTGGTCAGACTGCTTGCCTTACAAGCCCAAGGCTCCGAGTTCAATCCCCGGCACCAAACAAAAACCAAACAAATAAATCACCTCTTTCAAAGTCCAAGCTCCATTGCCATTGCCGATCTTCTTCTGGCTCTGACAAAGTGGAGTGTTACCATAATAGATTATACCCTGCTGACATTTTCATTTTTTTAAAACAGGGGAAAGGACCACTTGTACTTTGCAGAGAACTCTGATACAATAAAGGATTATTTTTTTGGGCCACAGCACCATCTTAAATCTGGACAGAGTTTAGAGTCTATAACTATAAAAGCCACAGCACCACAGAAGCAGATATCCCTTCTCAACAGTACTGAATATCAGCCTCAAATTAGGACAGCTGCTGAGAGTCATAGTGACTCATGCGTTCTTTCTTCAAACAACCCCCCTACCAAAGACCTTCTTTCAGGTACGTATATATTTGTGAACGGAAATTAAGCTGTATTTATGGGATTGCTATACTTGTTAGCCAGCCTACAAAAAGAACCAAAATTTCTTTTTGAACTAGAGAGCCAGGTAAAAATGAGAAGACTTGCCATAGCCCAGAATTTCTCATTTAATGACAGCCCTATTAAACTACCAAATAACTTCATTTTATCTTTTTTTAGTTTTTACTTTTAATTGATACATAGTAATTATACATATTTGTAGGGTACAGTGTAATGTTTGAACACATGTATGTAATAGGTAGTGATCAAATCAGGGTAATTGGTATATCTGTCACCCCAGACATTTAACATTTCTTTGTGTTAAAAATACTCAAAATCCTCTCTATTGGGTGTGTTGAAACATTCGATTAATCACTGTCAACTATAGTTACCTTATTGATGTTATGGAACAGTGATGGGGAACATTTTAGAGACCAAGTACCTAAACTACAGCCCTAAACCCAATTATTTATTACAAAGTCACAATACTGCAATTAAACCTGAATACTAAGGTTTTAGTTTAGAAAAAACAATTCATACATTTGGCTTGCATGCTGACAGAGAGGGCTCTGTGTGCCCACTGTGGCACACACACTATAGTTTCACCACCACTGTTACAGAATGTTAGAAATTATTTCTCCCATCCAGCTGCATCCCTGTATCCATTAGCCAGCCCCTCCCCTTTATATTTTGTCCCTTACCTTTCAGAGGTTTTGGTCATCACTGTCAACCCTCTACTTTTAACCTTCTGCTTATAAATGTAAAGGTGTGGTATTTGCCTTTCTGTACCTTAGTTCACGTAACATAAGGTTCTCCAATTCCATCCATGTAAACCAAGTAATTTCTAAATTAGATTCTTAGAGTCAAGGAGGCTAGGGATTTAGCTCAGTAGTTAGAGTGCTTGCCTACCAAGCACAAGATCCTGAGTTTGATCCCTGGCACCAAAAAAAAAAAGAATCCGAGTATAGTAACTCAGTGGTAGAATGTTTTTGCCTACAGGCGTTATGCCCTGGGTTCAATCCCCAGCACCACAAAATAAAATAAAATAAATCTTATAATTGTATGTTTCAGGTGGAACTATTTTAAAGAAACCTGGGTAAGCAGGTAAAGTTTTTGTCCTAGAAAAAAACTAGGTCCTTATTTTTCCCCCAGATAATTCAAGGCAGATGAAAAGGGGGTTTTTATCTTAGCAACAGAATTTAGTTATGCCATTATATAGAGAGTATTAAGTACCAAGTTCATCTCACATCCTGAAAACTTAGTCCCTTTTTTTCGGTGAGGGGAGGTGCTGGGGATCAAACTCAGGGCCTAGCACTTGCTAAGCAAGTGCTCTAGCATTTAAGCTAAATCCCCAACCTCTGAAAGCTGTCAGACTTAGTAGAAAAATTGAGTGCACAGCAACTGATCTTAACTGCTGATCTTAAGTCTGGGTTACTAAATTCTGTTGTGACCAAATGGAAGTAGGAAGCATATGGTTTACCTATGTAAATGCTTATAGTGAAATAAAAAAGGAAATAGTAGTATAATAAAAGCAGCTGACTTAGCTTAAACTGTAATGGTAAACCATGTTACCTCTGTGACATCAAAAGCATGACAGGCCAGGCATTGCGGCACATGCCTATAATCCCAGCACTTGGGAGGATGAGGCAAGAGGATCACCATGAGTTCAAGGCCAGCCTGGGCTACATAGTAAGTTCAAGACGAAACAACATAGCGAGACCCTCTCTCAAAAAAAGAAAAAAAATGACAAGAATTTGTCTCCATCCCTACAAGTAAAATTGCGAAAGTATTAAATCTGTACTACTTACAGAAGTCTTTTAAATAACTACTTACACACGTAATTTCCATTAGTTACGATATTTGTTTTTGTTCTGATTTTTTTATGGTCAAGGTTGTACTCAACTAAATACTTTTTTAAGTAAAGAAAAACATTCCGCTCATATGTTTTCCAATGAAATACGTTAACAGCAGACTCCGTTATCAAGAAAGAAAATTGTCCCACCATATTTGGCCCTTGTCATCTTACCCCTGTGATATTTGTATATAGACTTGGTTACCACACTTTGAGAAAGATACTAGTTTGTTCATTAAGTGATTGTTTATTCAACACCTACCAAATGGGTAGCACTTTTCTGTGCATCAGAGATACAACTGTTAAAATTTAAAACAAAAACTCCTGCTTTATGGATCTTGTATTTCTAGGTAAGGAAACAAATGATAAATTAGATAAATAAAATGTAGTGTTTGATGATAATAGCAATGAGGAAAATGAAGCAAAGAAGGGGAGAAGAAAGGATATTAGTTTTACATAGATTGGCAAAGGCAACATTAAGGCAACATTAAAAATCTACAGACAAAGGCTGGAGGAATAATTCAGTGGTAGAGCACTTGACTAACATGTATGAAGCCATGTCTTCAGTCCTAAGCACCAGGTGAGGGCGGTGAGTTCCTTCTCAAGAGAATAATTAGGCTCGTAAAAGGGACCACCAAGAGATCCCACGTGCTTTATATACAGGATGTTGTTTACCTAGGCCTACCTGCTTTGTTTTTTTGTTTTTTTTTTTTTTCCTTAAGTCAAGTTTGCTGGCTAGCTGTTTAAACAAAACAAAATATGCCTGGAACAACTTACAGGCTGCCGACATTGCAGCCTCTTCCATAACAGTTAATTGGATCAAGGGACTTAAAGATGAAGTACAGATAATGACTCAGTCTGAGTTAATAGTCTGATGTGTACAATAATGGTAGAGGACCACTTTAAAAGACTGTGAATTCTGTGCCACTGTGAACAATTTACAGGCCAATAGCTTTCTAAAATTTGGCTTATATCAGGTATGCCCATTTTATAGCCCACAGAACGCATGGGCCCCTAGATAGCTAGTAATGTAGCAACACAAAATTATAAACTTTTAACATGATTGTGTGATTTCTAGTGATGTTTTTCATGAATCGATTGGATGGTGCTGGAGCCTGGACTGTATAGGCAAGAACAAGATGGTATATAGGGAAGGGCACAGGGCAGGGCTTACTCTGCCTCCTGTGTCTGCCACACTGCCATACATGAAGCCTGCATGTATCAGATGTTAGATGCACTCATGTAACTTGGCAAGTGTTTTAGCCACTTTCCTCATTGCTAGGACAAAATGCTCAACACCCATAACTTAAAGGAGGAGAGATTTATTTGGGCTTATGGTTTTAGAAATTTTAGTCCATGGTCAACTAGCTGCAGGGCAGAAATGGCATGGCAAAGGAGCACAGCAAATGAAAGCTGCTCACCTCAGACCTACCAGGAAGCAGAGAAAAGAGGAGCCAGGGAGGGAGACATACCCTTCCAGATCACATCCCCAGTGGCCCGCACCCCAACCAGACCTCACCTCCTGACACCACACTCAGCTGCTGAACTCATTAATGGATGAATTCATTGATGAGTAGAATGCCCCCTGATCCAATAACCTTTGAAAATTTCTGCCTCTGTGCACATGAGAATTTGGGGGGATATTCTGGATCTAAACCACAACAGCAAGAAAAACACAGTGATTACCAATAATAGTATTTCAACTTAGTATTTACTTATATACATTAGTTCTATTATATATTTTATATGTGGCCCAAGATAATGCAACCCAGGCAAGCCAAAAGTTTGGACACTCGTGGGTTAAATCATTAAGGAGAATTTGGATATAATCTTTAAAGGTCCCTTTCATCCATTAGATTCTGGGAGACTAAGATTAAATGGGCTGTTTCAGTAGCACTAAAACTGAGATCATGAGAGGGACACAACAAATACACAAACCAAATTATCTTCCTGGTCTTCATTATACTGACATACAGAGGAGAATTAGTCAGCCAGCTAGTATTTATGAAAGACCAAATACACTTTGGGCTTCTCAGAGCTCAGCTTTGGAATAAATAGCAGGGAGTTGGAAGAAAAATCAGAAGCTTATATCTCCCTTGTTCAGTGGGGGCTTTGCCTCTGGCCCATACGAAATAAGGGAAATATCTGTCCTGAACTTACTTGAGTGCCTTTTTGGTGCATGTAGGAAATGACTAGAGTTGGAAGTGCAGGAAAATGCCATGATGGCTATTGTGTAGGGTACCAGTTTCTCCTTGAAAGATCAAAATAAGATGTTCTTATTGTCTCCTGTAAGTCTTTAGAGAAGCTCTTTTGAACAATAGCTCTTTCAACAGTGAAACCACTTGGAGGCCAATAAATGGACTAGTGTGCTCAGATTTGTCTTGTCTTTCCTTTTTTTTTTTTTTTTGTGCTGGGGATCAAACTCAGGTCCTTGTGTTTGTGAGGCACACACACTAACCACTGAGCTAAATCCCCAGCCCTTACTTGTCTTTCTTAAGGTTCCTTTTCAAAACCTGCTTTGGAAAGTATCTTAGGTACCAGTTCCCACTCAGGTATAAATGAGTAACAGAGGAGTTTTTACTTAACAGGGATGAAAAATAAATTCAATTCAATTCTAGTACCTTTTACATACTTCTCTTGTTATCAGTCATTGTTTTCAATTTTAAGGTTACCATGATAAATGTTTCAGTCCCTGCCCTTAAAGAATTCAGTTTAGCTGGAGATTTAGCTCAGTGGTTAGAGTGCTTGCCTAGCAAGTGCCCTGAGTTCGATCCCTGGTGCACATGTGTGTGCGCGCACACACACACACACACACACACACACACACAAATTCAATTTAGTGAAGGACACAGACTCAGAAGCAGATGTACTGCAATTATTGTGTGATACATGCAGCAGTTAAAGTCTTCATTAAAACATTTTATGAAGTGTCTGATATATGCCAGATACTGTACCAGCTACCAAGAATACAGTGACCAACAAAAGCTAATCCCTGCACTGTAAGTTGATTGGGCGCTATAGACAGTTATAACATTGCATGATAAATTCTTTGATAGAATTAAATATTGGAAGCTCTGAGAACACAGAGGAAATATTTTGCTTTAAAGAACTGATAATAATTGGTTATGATTACATAATAAATTACTAAGGCTATTACCTAGGAATATTTTGGAAAAAAATTTAGAAACATTTAGGAAAATATGGCCCTAAAACCCACTGGAGTCTTTTTTTTTTTTTAACTTTTTATTAAGGAAATTTTAGACACATACAAAAGTATTTACAACATGATAAACCCCAATGTATCCATCACTCAGGTGTCAACATTCATTACCTTATGACCGTCTTGTGTTTTGTTTTTTGTTTTATTTATTAAAATTTATCCAAAATTACACAAACTTACAGACCATAATACATTGTGCTTTTTGCATATAACAACAAGCAATGTAAACCACATAGATGCAGTACTAAGTCACAACTACATAAAGGTGACAATAGTACCTAGTGTACATGTTACTGTTTTAAGTTTGGTTATTAGGTTCTTGTTTTTAAGATATCTTTATTCCTCTGAATTCTCATTCCCCTCCCCCTTTGCCCTCTTCTTGTTCCCTTGGACCCTTTGCCTGTCGGGAGAGTTCTGTCCACTTGTCTTTCTTTATCCATTATTTACCATTTTCTTTGTTTGTATTTTGCCTCACTCAAATGAGGGATACCATATGGTAGTCAAGCTTGAGAGTCTATTATTAATAATTGCTTGTCATTAACCACTTTATTCATAATGTTTTTATTGAGTGCACCTACCTCCTTAAAGAATTTTAAACTCTATCAAATGAGTATCAACTAGAAACCAAAAGGAAAAAGGTTTCTTCTTGCATACTAAGCTTTTTTAGGCGGAAAATTTAGATTCTGGCCAAATTTCTAATTCTAGAAATTTTTTTCCTCGCTCTTTCTCAATGAAAAACAAATCAGTTATTTTCCAGCTGAATCCTAAAGGAAGTTTTTTTTTTCCTTTTAATAAAAAAAATAAAATGAATTCTGAATATAATGCTGTGTAGCCATTATCTACTCAGAGAAAATGTTCAATATGTTAATTGAAAAAGTAGTTAGAAAACAGTGTACAATATGCTATTTTTACAAAAGAAAGCCCACATGTATGTGCAGGTATATGTGTATGCCTAGATAAAAAAGGTAAGATGTCAAAATGCTAACAATCTGGCTAGTGCCATTATTGGACACATTAGTTTTCTATGACTTCAAAACAAGTTACCACAAACTTAGCACTTAATACCCACTTACTACAATGACAGTTCTGTAGGTTAGAAATAAAACATGGCATGATTGGGTTCTGTGCTTAGAATATCACAAGGCTAAAGCCAAGGTGTCAACCAGGCTGTTCTCATCTGAAGGTTCTGGAGAAAAATTCACTTTCAGGCTTATTTTTATTGCTAACAGAATTCAGTACCTTGCAGTAGTAGCACTTAGATTCCCTTTCATTGCTGACTGTCAGCCTTAGAACGCTTTCGGCTCCTGCAGGCCACCTACATTTATGCTCCCTCCTTCAAGTCAGCAATGATTTCCTTTTCGTGCTTCAAATCTGACTTCATGTCCTTCAACCAGCCAGAGAAAACTGCTTTTAAAGGTTCATGCAATTAAGTCTGGCCTTGCAAAATAGTCCTCTTTTTTTTTTTTTTTCCTTGCAAGGTAGTCCCCCCACCTTTTTTTTTTTCCAGTACTCTGTAATAAACCTAGGGCCTTGCACATGCTAACTAAATGCTGTCCTAAGAGCTACTTTAGTCTTCCTATCTTAAAGTTGACAGATTTAGAGACGTAATTACATCATCACAGTTCCTTTGCAACAATCTTTAGTTGAGTATTTGAATCACTAGGAGAAGTTATGTATGTATTCATCAGAGTTATGTATGTATGTAGGGGAATCATCTGAATTTTTTTTTGTGTTGTGTTGCTGTTTTTGTTTTTCCGTATTGGGGATTGAACCCAGGACCTTCACATTGAGCTGCATCCCTGACCTTTTTTATTTTTTATTTCGAGACAGGATCTCACTAAGTCTCTTAAATTGCCTCACCTGGGGGCTCAATCGTTCTGTCTCCACCTGTCAGAGTGTTGGGATTACAAGCCAGCTTGGCTGGGGGAACCATCTTAGAATTTTGTCTACCGCAATGAGTGATCATTATTTTGTTTGATTTACCTGTATTTTCACATTACACATTGAACACGTGATATTTACAGTTTTGAATAGTTTTTAAACTTCATTTCTATCTTTTTATAGTAACAAATAATAGATGCTTATGGATCCATTTGGCATGTTTTGGGGGGTTATAAATCCATTTGGCATGTTTTCTGTTTGTTTCTTGACCTAAACATCATATCTTATTTCCAGAAGTCATAAAACTTCAGCAGGTAAATACTCTGTTGCTAGTCTCACTTACCATCTAAGCAGCTGTAGGCTCAAGAAAATAATACTTTCCGTGTTCCTTGGAATAATACCATTGGTCCTCAGCTTTTAAAAGAAACCCTACTACACAGAAAGATCACACATTCAAGCCCAACCTGGAGAACTTAGGGATTTAGTGAGACCCTGTCTGAAAATATAAAATTTAAAAAAGACTGTGATGTAGCTCAGTGTGAAAGCTCCAGGTTCAGTCCTCAGTACCGGAAAAAAAAAATCCTAAGAACTAAAGTAGAAAATATAGTGGATAAAAGCATAGGATGTAGATTCTTTCTGGTTATACGGGAGTCCCCTTTTATGGTCAAGGGATGTATCCCAAGGCCCCCACTAGATGCTTGAAACTAGAGAGTACTGAACTCTGTATATACTATATTTTTTCCTGTATATACATATCTGTGATAAATTTTAATTTATAAATCAAGCAGTCAGAGATTAACAATAATAACTAATAATAAAATAGATCATTATAACAATACACTGTAATAAAATTGTCGGCATCACTGCTCTTGTGATTTGGGGCCTTTATTAAATAAAATAAGAGTTACCTGAACACAGGCACAGTGATACCATGACATTAGAACTGATAACTGAAATAGCTACTATGGTATGTGGTAAACAGGCAGGTGGAATACACAGCATGGATAACACCAGACAAAAGGATGACAGATCCAGGATGGGACAGAGCAGGGCAGCATGAGATTTCATCATACTGTTCTGAACAGCACATAATTTAAAATTTATGAATTGTTTATTCTGGAATTTTCCACTTAATATTTTTGACTAAAATCATAGAACATGAAACCACAAATAATAAGGGAAGTGCTAGACACGTATCATGGGCAAGTTACTTACCTTCTCTGCCTCTGTTCATCTAAAAAATGAAATACTAGGGATTGGGGATTTAGCGCAAGTGATAGAGCACTTGCTTGAGTGCTTGGTCAAGCACAAGGCTGTGAGTTCAATCCCCAGCACCAAAAAAAAAAAAAAAATACTACATGTCTCAGAGGAGTGTTGGGAGGATTAAGTGAATTAATACTTTTGAAGTACTTAGGGTACTACCTACCACATGCTAAAGGTTCAATAAATGTTACCAGCTGTTGTTGCTGTTGCTTAAGGAACAGGATAACTTTTGCCTACCAGAATGTCTGAATGCCTTAGTTTTATCTCACTTGTTCTGTTAAACTGCTACTTGATCTTGGGTGAGTGGTGGGAGTTTTTTGCCATTCTTTTCTTCATTCACAAATGTAGAAACTTGAAATAAATAATTATAGGTTATCTGTATGGCTTCTGCAGGTTTACTAGTATTGACATGTTTCTTGGTTAAGAATGACATTCAAACTCTTAAACACAGTAAGAATTCAGCAAGTTATCTGGATATGTAAATAAACTATAGGTACTACTAACCTTATTAGGTACAAATACCAGTTGGAATAGTTGAATGCCTGGGGATATAATGACTCCGCAAAGAAAGTCAGTCTCTCTGGAATAGAGATTTCATGCATTGATATAATGTTAGCATCTAAAACAAGGCACAGGGTGGGGATCTAGCTCGGCAGTTAGAGTGCTTGCCTTGCAAGCACAAGGCCCTGAGTTCGATCCCCAGCACCAAAGAAAACAACAACAACGACAACAAAAAAAAGCTCAAAGCAACAACAACAAAAAAAACCACACAAACTCCTCCAAATACACAAAATTAAAAGGCATTGGAGATTTAAAAATAAATAAATAAAAAATAAAACAAGGCACATAGCAGAAGCTCAGCAAGCAGCTATTATTAAGTGAATATTGGTAAGGAATTCTCAAGCTAGTGAGAAAGGCAAACATGTAAGCCATTACCTTGTACTAAGTCCTATGATAGAAAAAAACCACATTGCCTTTTACAACTATTTCTGCTAGATTTCAGATTTTTTTAAATTTTCGTTTCTACTTTGGCTCCCTTCAGCTCTCTTAGAACAAGGCAATAAACTGCGTAATGCCATGGTGATTTCTGCAATGAAATCAAGCCCAGATGCTAGCATGTTGTTGGACAAAGTTCATCCTCCTGTGAAGGAAGATTTTCTTACATCATCAACACAGTAAGTTACAGGATAGATTTGAACCCCAGCAGTTCTTTTCTTAATAGTTGTTAAGTTCTGTCTTCTGTCAAGTTTTGAACTATATATTCTTAGAAATGTTCAGCAAATAATTCTTAACATGGTGGGAAAGTAGCCTGAATTAGGAGTTTAATGTTCTCACAATTGCCAGACATGGTGGCACTCACCTATAGTCCCAGCACTTGGGAGGCTGAGGCAGGAGGATCTCTGCAAGTTCGAGGCCAGCCTGGGCTACATAGTGTGTTCAAGGCCAACCTGAACTACATAGGGAGACCCTGTCAAAAAAAAAAAAAAAAAAAACCAACTTAAAATCTAGTCCTAACATCGATACTTGCTAAATATGTATATGAGTTAATTCTTTACTCTCTCTGAATTGGGGTGCTTGTATATAAGATGGTGGGGACTTTTTTTTCCCTACTTTACAGAAATAAAATGTGATTCTGGTGTAGGAAAGACTTGGGAAGTGTCAAGTTTTATATATAGTTAAGGTAGTTAAGTCTAAAGTATGTTGGATTTTCTATGTCAGACCAGCCCCGTCTGTTTTTTCTTAGCTCTCAGTTAATCATGACTTAGATTTGTTCCATCTGTTAGCCACTCCATGAAAAAATGTCTTTCCACACCTTAGAATCAGAGCCTTGTCTACTAGGAACCAATTTAAAGATCACATTGAAGATCAAGTCCTCTCTCCAACTGAGCATACATTTAGGAAGCATGACACAAAAATTGATACTAGAGCTATACAGCTGCTATTAGGCAGGTAAGTGCTCTTCTTTTGTGTGTATGTGTGTGTGTGTGTTGGGGATCAAACTGCCTAGCACATGCTAGGCAAGTACTGTGCCGATGAGTTATACCCCAAGCTCCAAGGTAAGGGCTCTTAACTAGCTTTCTTCCTTTTAAATTCTTTCTCCATTTTATTGAGTACATTGTTAGATTCATCTTCTTAGAGCAAAACTTCCTTAGACTAACCAAGTCCTTTTTCTTATTCCTTAAACTACTACTTATTGCTTAATAAATAAAAAGCCAGTCTTTATCCTTTTTTCTAGGCTTCACTTACAGAAATGTCTGCAGTCAACGTTTTATCTCCCAACTCTCCTCCCACCACCAGTGTTAGCATAGGGTGATGAAAATAGCATGAATTTCAAACACACTCAAGTTGAAGTTTGAGGTCTGTTGCTTATTGGTGGTATGACTTTTAAGCAGGTATATCAACTGCAGAGGCACCAATAAAATTAAAATTATTCCTAACCTTGCAAGTTGATGCATGTAAAGCAGCCAACGCTATGCTTGACACATAGTAGTTTAATTATTAGTAACTGTTATTGTTAATATTATTACTAATATGTTCCCTCAAACCAGGCTCATCTGTTGTACCTTGGGTAAGATTCTATACCTGTCTTGGGAAGGTATAGTGGTTAAAAGCAATGTATGCTGAGTTATTGAGGTGTGAGAAAAATGTTTTTCAGAAACTAAACAGTTTAATTTGGTTAAAAGTTTACAAAAGTGGCAAGACTACCTAGTCATTTGATACTTGTCTTAGTTACTTTCTTGTCCCTGAAACACAATATCCAACACCCACAAGTTAATTTACAGGAGGAAAGGTTTATTTTAGTTCAAGTTTGTAGAGGTTTCAGTCTCTCCTGAAGAGAGTGGCAGCCAGTTAGCTGGCTGTAGGGAAGGGTGGCGTGACAGGGGGGCTTGGCAGAAGAGAAACGGTTCATGGCAAGGCAGGAAGCAGCAGCAGCAAGTTTCCCTTTATATTACATTCAGGCTACACCACACCCGGTGTGGGCTTTCCCATTATCCACATCCAGAACTATGCTAAACCAGTTAGTGGACTAATCTAGTACCACACACCCTTAATCCCAGTATCACACACCCTAAATCTAGCCACTTCTGTAAAGCCCCACTTAGGAGCAATGAAGCTTTAGGGGAACATCTAGATACAAGTCATAACAATATCCTAATGGTAGGATAGGCAGAGTGAGTAGAAGTATAATGGCAAAAGTCAAACCCAGACCTTGAAGGACTTTGAATATGATGTTAAAGAGTTTGGACTTCCTATTAAAAGTTAGGTAGACTCAATATTTTGAGAAGAGTAGCAAGATCAGCCTGGCAGCAGTATGGAAAATCACCTGGATAGGAGTGATGGGAAAGCATGCAGGGTATTTTTTCACCCTTGTGAAGGTGGAAAGATAAGAAATTAAAGGCTGAAATATGATTTTATGACTCATTAGATGTGGAAAAGAGCAAGGAGTTAAAAAAAAAAAACCAAACAAACTTTGGCTTTTTGCAGTAGAGATTCCATGGATCATAATGATTGAAATAGATATCTTCAAGCAGGTGTTGGGCAAGACTTTGAAGATAAGTTCAAATTTGAGCCTGTAAATCTGTTAAATTTGACTTGTCTATGAACATTCAAATGTTGTTTAGTAGACAGTAAACATTAATGCATGTAAAATACATAAAAACACTCAACATCTTTACTAAGTATGTCTACAGAAGCTCAGGAGAGAGAGGACTGACTTAAAGATAAAAATTGGGCATTTAGTAGCTGCACTGTAGTAATTGAAACCTGAAGAGTAGACAGAATCACCCAGGGAGTACCTAATAGAATGAAAGAAAGGCTAAAGTACACATTTTTATGCCTACTCCTTTTTAAACCTTAATAGGATAATAGTAAAGGAAGGAAGAAGAAGGCATAAAATCACAAGAGCCAAAAGAGGAGATGATACCAAATGAAAGATGTTAATAAAAGTTTGGAAGTTAAAAAGTTAGATGGACAAGTGTAACTGACTTAGCAAAACAGAGAAAACTACCTCAAGCCAGAATACTCTGAGCTGTAACACTTAATAGTGACAAAATCTCATGTAAGTTATAACCACCTTCTTACCACAGTTGCTTCATCTGTAAAATAGATACAGTAAAAAATACTTCTATAATATCATGGTGTGAATTCAATGAGTTGGTGCCTGTGAACTTCTTAGGATACTACTTGGCTACAGGGTAACCTATAAATAAACTCGGGTATTATTATACAATACTATCCCACAACCCAGAGCCAAGAGTCTGACATTCCTCTGCCCGATGGAAGACTAGACGTTTCCTCACTGTAGAGCTAGGACTAGCAGATGTCTAGATTCAAGAATGTTAAACATAACTGAGGGTAGAGGTGAGCGCCACACTGAGGGAGAGGAAATTACATTAAAGTCTGCGTATGGAATGGTGAACACCTCTCCAGCCCTGAACCTCCTTTCCTTCTTGATTCCCAGCACGTTGACAGCCATACTACCTCACAGTAGGAGATTCAGATTTCTGCTTGGAAACTGTCTGGTTTAAGAGAAAAGAACTAGGGATATCAGTAATTGTAGCTCACCCAGCAAAATGCTCTAGCTCTGCCCAGTTACTTTACAATGAAGGCCGTCAGTCAACAAGTTCCCCGACTCCCAACCTGCATACAGGGCTTTCGGTCTGCATTTCAGAGTCTGATTTTTTATATGACTAGATAACCAAGATTTATAGGCATTTGAGGAATGCTTCCAACTTGTAGACGTAGAACATTTGGTAGAAGAAAATGAGAGAAAATCCAGAAAAGTTTACTGCAAGGATGGATTTGGGAACTAGAAAAGAAAAGGGTAAAATTGAGGTTATTTTTCAGGAGATTCAACGTCTAAATAATTGGAGAAAGAGAAGAATCTAATTCCAGAAAGAGAAGATGAAAGGAAAGGGGGGGGGGAAGTAAATTCTCTTGTGCTAGAGCATATTAACTTCCATATATATATCTGCAGAATCCTCCAGAAAAAAATGTGTACATACTTCAGGAAAAGAAAAACTTGTATAAATATTTTAATATCAAATTTATTGAGAAATCATGAGATTAATACAAGTTACCTTTGGCCTCTACAATTATAAGTGCTGCTCAAAGTGGTGACCATTAGCTTCCAGACATTTATTAGTATGGCAAACTGCTGCTTGGATAACCTTGATCATTGAGATTGCTGCGCATGCATTTTTCTTCTCTAAGGGCTGGCAGTGTATTTCTGTGATATACGACATCCTCTAGGGCCCCCCATATGAAGATAACACTATCTATTGAAAAAAATCATACTATTTTTCTTTTTGTGAAGTGCATATACATTTTTTTTTGGCAGACTCTGTAGATACCTAAACCAAGACCCTCCTTTCCTTTTCTCTCCTAACTAAGAAGCCATGTGAACTTTATTCCAGAATTTAGGCTTCCTGCTCTCCTCAGTGTGCAGTCAGTGGGCTGTCTTCCCAGGAGAAGGACGTGGCAGGAATGAAAAAAAGAGGGGACTCAAATTATTAGAATTAGAAAGTAAAGGGGAATATTAATACGAGTTTTATGGAAATAAAACAGATTTTAAAGGAGTGCTGTGAACAACTATTATGACAAAAAAGGAGACAGTTTAGATGAAATATACAGATACCTATAAAAACAAAAATGACCAAAATGGACTCAAGAAGAAATAATCTTAGCAGACCTCTAATAAGAGATCAAATTAATAATCAAATAAAGAGATTGAACTAGTAATCAAAAAACTATCCACAAAGAAAAGCTCAGGCCCAGATTGCTTCACTGCTAAATTCTACAAAATATTTGGGTTTTTTGGGTTTTTTTTTTGTTTTGTTTTTGTTTTTGGTGCTAGGGATTGAACTCAGGGCCTTGTGTTTGCAAGGCAAGCACTCTAACCACTGAGCTAAATCCCCAACCCCTAAATTCTACAAGATATTTAAAGAGTTGATACCAGTAATTCACAAACTCTTCTAAAAATTAGAATAGCGTGGAACTCTTCACAACTCATTTTATGAAACCAAAATTACTCCAATACCAAATCTAGACAGAGGCATCACAAAAGTGACAGATTAGTATACATACGGAGACAAAAATCTTCCACAAAATACTTACAAACCAAGCCCAGCAACGTAGAAAAGTATCTTCACACCATGACCAAGAGGAATTTATTTGAAACACAAGGTCAATTTATGTAATACACCATATTAATAGTATAAAGAAAAAAAAACACATGATCATCTCAAAAGATAAAATGGAAACATTTGACAAAAGCCAGTGCTGTTTTATGATAAACACTGATCAGACTTGGATTAGCAGAAAAGTCATCAGCATAATAAAGGACATCCATTAAAAAAAAAAACCTACAGCTAAAATTATAGTTAACATTAAAAGATTGGGAGCTTTCTTCCTAAGATTAAAACAAAACAAGGAAATTTGTCCTCACCAATTCTGTTCAACCTTGTGCCATAGATTCCAGCCATCTTGATTAGGTAGGAAAAAAACAAAAAAGATGTTAGTTACTTTTCTCTAGTTGCTGAGACAAAATACCAGACACCCAAAGTTAGAGGAAGAAAGGTCTGTCTAGCTCACAGTTTGTAGAGGTTTCAGTTGACAATCAGCTGGGTCCAAGGCAGGGTGGCACGGCAGAGAGTCAGAAAGCAGCAAGGTAAGCAAGGGAGGCAAGCAAGGGGGTAGGCAAGCCTCTTTCTATCCCTTATATCTTATCCAGGCTTCTAGGATTAGGGTGGTGCCAAACCAATCAATGGATTGATTTAGTAATCATACGCCCTTAATTCCAGCATCACGCACTCTGATTCAGCCACCTCTGAAAAAGCCCCATCTATGACTGCATGAGAATTTGGGGGCACATCTAGACAAAAACCTAACAGGATCCAAATTTGAAAGAAGAAAAATGTCTCTGTCTACAGGTGACATGATTTAATATGTAAAAAATTAAAAAGATTCTACTAAATCATTAGAATAAACAAATTATAGAACTGAAGATGAATATGCAGAAATGTACTATCTATATACTTACAGTGAGCAATCTAAAGATGAATTCACAAAGCAGTTTCATTTACAGAAGCATCAAAAAGAATACTAGGAATAAATTTAACAAAAGATATACAAAACTTAACCTCTGAAAACAAATCCCTTTTGAAAAGAATTAAAATCTAAATAGAAAAACATCTCATGTTCATGTTTCAGCACAATCCATATCAGAATCAGAACTGACAACTTTGTCAAAATTAACAGGCTGTTTTTAAAATTGGTAGGAAATTGCACAGGATCCAGAGTAGCTAACACAATTTTTTAAAAAATGTATGTCTCAAACTTCTTAGTTTTAAAGCCTACTACAAAGCAACAGTAATAAAGTCAGTATGGTACTGGCACAAGGGCAGACATAAATCAAAAGAATAACTACTGATAATTTGTGAATAAACCCATGTGTCATTGATTACCTGATATTCAGCAGAACTATCAAGATTATTCAGTGGAGATTATTCCGTGGTGCTGGAATAACTGGATAAAATGAAGTTAGATTCTTGCCTCTTACCACATACAAAAATTAAATCAAAATGAATTAAAAACCTGAATGGAAGAACTAAAACTACTGGTATAAAACTCAATAGAAGAAGGTAGGTGTGGTGGCGCACACCTGTAATCCCAGCACTTGGGAGGCTGAGGCAGGAGGATCACTGCAAGTTCAAGATCAGGCTGGGCTACATAGTGAAACCTTGTCTCAAAAATACAAAAGAAACAATAGAAGAAAATGGACATAAGTATTTATGACCTTGGATTTGGGACATGGTTCTTATCTATAACACCAAAAGCATAAAGAACAAAAGGAAAAAGTAGATAAATAGAATTTCATCAAAATTAAAAATTTTTATTCATCCAGTGATAGTATTAAAGTGGAAAAACAACCACAGAATAGGAAAAAATATTTGATAAAGGACTTGTCAAATGTTGATTGACAAAGTATTGATAGAGGGCTTAAGTAATGCATAACTTTTAAAATTTTATATAACTCAATTAAGAGATAAATTCTATTAAAATATGAGCAGTAGATCTGAAAGAACATTTTGCCAAGTAGTAAATCTAAGTGGCCAATATATACGTGAAAAGGTGCTGGACACCATTAGTTATCAAGGAAATAGAAATCAAAATGAGATACCACTTTACACCCGCTAGAATCAAGATCATGGGTATCCAACCTTTATTCTTTCCTGGGCCTCACTGACTAAAGAGGAATTGCCTTGGGCCACATACAAAAATATATATATTTGATGTATATAAGTAAATACTAGGTTGATGTACTGCTATCAATAATTGCTATTTTACTTGCCAAATCACTCAAGCGTATGCAACATCTGTAACATACAGGTTTCAATACTGACTGGGTGATTGGTAGAGGAGATGGAGTTAGCATTGCTATGCACTGTCCATAGTTGCCTACACAGTGGTGCTTGAGCACTACTCAATTGAGTCATGAATAGTATCACTAAAAATCACATCATAAGGTTAAAAGTTGAAGATCTCTGGGCTGCATTACTAGCTATCCACGGCCTCATGTGGCCTATGGGCCCCAGGTTGGACATGCCTGGTGTAGATAATAACAAGTGTTGATTAAGTGGAAAACTTGGAATTCTGTTATACTGCTGATAGGAATATAAAGTAGATGCAGCCACTTTATTAGTTTTATTAGCATTTTTGCCATACATAATGATCACATTTATCATGAGGAATTTGTACCTGTACATAATATATCTTAATTCTTTTTTTTTCCTATTCCCTTTCCCTCCCTTCAATCCTTCTTCCCCTCTGTGCATTTACAAAATCTTTGTCTCCATTTTTTTTCTGTTCTCTTTTTTAACCCCTTTTCCCTTCCTTCCCTTTCTTTACCCTCCCCCCCGTTCCTCTTCTCATTTGAACAAGTTCTTCCTACGTCCCAATATCCTCCATTTTGCTCGTTGGGTTTCTCACACAAGAGAACAGTGCAATATGTATACTTGTGTGTCTGATTTATTTCACTTAAAATTATGGTCTCAAGATGCATCCATTTGGGGGCTAGGGATTTAGCTCAGTGGTTAAGGTACTTACTAAGGAACCGCAAGGCCCTGAGTTCGATCCTAGCACAAAAACAAAAACAGAAACAAAAAAAAAAAAGCAAGATGCATCCATTTACCTAAAATTTGTCTCAAGTTTATCCTTCTTTATGCAGTCACTTTAGAAAAGAGTTCCTCAAACTGTTACACATAGATTAACCATTTGACTCCATTAGTTCAAATCCTAGGGCTATACCGAAGGGAAATAAACACATACATCACACAGAAATATGTATGTGAATGATCCTAACAACTTTATTCATAGTAGCCAAAACTGGAAACAAACTAGAGATCTATCAGCTGGTAATGGATTTTAAAATAGGGAGTATCTATCAATGGAGTGTTATTTGACCTTAAAAAATAAATGCTGATACATGCTACAGTGCAGATGAACCTTGAAAACATGCTAATTGAAAGAAGCCAGTCCCAAATTGGATATATATTTTATAATTCAATTTATGTGAAATATCCAAAATAGGCAAGTCTGTAAAGACAGGGTATACATTAATTGTTTCCTAGGACTGGGAGGATAGTCACAGCTAAATGCTATGGTGTTTTCCTTTAAGGTGATGGAAATTTTCTAAAATTAATTGTGCTGACAGTTTTTTCATCTCTGTGACTATACTAACCACTATTGAGTTGATCACATTCTATGGATAAATTATATGGTATGTGGATTTTATCTTTTTTCAATTTTTATTTTTTATTAGTGTATGTTTGTAGTACATGATTACATTCCCTGTGGACATTTGATACATGTAAATAACACATCTCAAATCTTTTTTCATTCCTTTCCCTCCACTCGCTCCCCTCTCATTCTATCCTTTGGTCCCATTTGCAAAAGATCTCTCTCGCTCTCTCTCTCTTTCCTGTTACCTATCTTTTAGGTACCTAGGTACCTATCTTTCAGGTTACCTACCTACCACTTTATTTATATTTTGGGTTTCTCATTTAAGAGAAACCATGTGATAGTTAAGCTTGTGTGTCAAATTTATTTCATCTAACATCATGGTCTCAAAGGCATCTGTTTTCATACAAATGATTCAGGCTTATCCTTTATGGCAGAGTAGTACTCCCTTGTTTGTAAATACCAGGTTTTCTTTATTCATTCATTTATTGATGGACATATAGACCGCTTCCAAGATTTAGCTATTATGAATTGTGCTGCTATAAAAATGGGTATATATGTATCACTGTAATATGATATGTTTAACTCCTTCAAGAGGATGCATAGCAGGGGAATAGCTGGATTAATTGAATTTCTCTAGTTTTAGTTTTTTGAGTAATCTCCATACTGATTTCCATAATGGTTGTACTTGTTTACATTCCCACCAACAGTATAGAAGGGTTCCTTTTTCCCCTCATCCTCACCAGCATTTATTGTTTGATTTCTTGATGATAGCCATTCTTTCCTGGGGTAAGATGGAATCTCACTATTGCTTAATTTGCATTTCTTTAATGCCCAGAGATGTTGAACATTTTTTATGTATTTATTCATCATTTGTACTTCTTCTAAGTAGTATCGGTTGATTTCAGTTGCCCATCTCTTGATTGAGTCTTTATGATAGGGAAGCTCTAGTTTTTGAGTTCTGTATGTATTCTAGATATTAGTCTTCTGTCCAAACAATAGCTAGCAAAAAATGTTTCCCACTTTTTAGGTTTTCTCTTCACTCTGTTGGTTGTTACCTTTGCTGGGCAGAAGATTCTTAATGTGATATGATCACATTTATTCATTTTTTATGATATTTCTTTTGCAGTAAGGGTTCTGTTCAGAAAATCCTTATATATACCTATGACTTCAAGAGTTTTACCCATCTTATCTTTCAGAAGTTTGTTTCTTTTGCGGAGTGGGGGGTGGGGCTGGTGCTAGGGATTGAACTCAGGGCCTTGTGCTTGCTAGGCAAGCACTCTACCACTTGAACTAAATCCCCAGCCCCAGTTTGTTTCTGTTTTAACATTTAGATCTTTGATCCATTTTGATTTTAGCTTAGTACATGATAAGATATATGGGTCTACATTCAATCTGCGTGTGGATATCCAGTTTTTCCAGCACCATTTATTAAAGGGGCTATCTTTTTTCCAGTGTGTGTTTTTGGTCCCTTTGTCAAAGATTAAAAACAGTAGCTGAATTGCCTGGGGTTGTTTCTGCATTCTGTTCCATTGATCAACATGTCTGTTTTTGTGCTAGTACCATGCTGTTTTTATCACTATAGGGTTGTAATACAATTTTAAATCTAGAATTGTGATGCCTCCTGGTTTGCTCTTGTTACCCAGGATTGTTTTTGCTACTTTGGGTGCCTTCTGGTTCCATATGAATTTTAGGATTATTTTCTCCAGTTCTGTGATGAATCCTGTTGATAGTTTGGTTGGGGATTGCATTAAATCTGTGTATCAGTTTTGGACGTATGGCCATTTTTTACTGTAATGGTTCTGCCTCTCCAGGAACAAAGAATATCTTTCCATTTTCTGATGTCCTCTTTGATCTCCTTTTTCAGAGTACTATAGTTTTCATTATAGAGGTCTTTCACTTCCTTGGTTGCATTAGCTCCTAAGTATTTGTCTTGATGCTAGTGTGAATGATATTCTTTTCTGATTTCTTTCTCAGTGAGTTCATTATTGGTGTACAGGAACACTATTGATTTTTGTGTGTTGATGTATATCCTGCTACTCTACTAAATTTGATTATTCTAGGACTCTTTTGGTGGAATATTTTGGGTCTTCTATGTAGAAGATTGTATTAGTGTTTACAAGAGCTTTCAGGGCTGGGGCAAGACTCCTCAAGAGATTGCGCCTGCTCTGAATCAGATTTAATACAAAACACAGAAATTTACAATATTAAATTAGCTTACAATATTCACCCACAGAGTCTAGGGTAGAAGAGTACAAGAGATATGTCCACGCAGTAGAAATCCAGAGAATCCAGCTGAGAGCCTGGATCCCACAGTAACATCCCGTAGGAGTCTAGCCAAAGGCCTGCAGCCCACAGCAGTGTCCTATATCGGGAGGCCTAGGAATCTGTGATGGAAGACTGAAGGATCTGCACCAGAAAGCCCAAGAGCTGATGCCAGAGGCTAGAGAGGCTGCATTAGCAGGAGGAAAAGCCAGTGCTGGAAGCGCTCTTCAGAGGTCCTCTGAAGAGAATAGCAACCATCCTTGGCAACAGCCGCACCTAGAACATCATCTGAAATCCTTCCCTCCCGTTCTTTTATAGTGTTCTGACATCCATGCTGACTAAATCGGCTGGGCACTCCCACTCATGTAGACAGTTAACCACCACAAAGATCATGTCTTCTCCGAATGATAATTTCACCTCTTTGTGTCCTATACATGGCTCTTTTATTTCTTTCTCTTGCCTGATTGGTCTAGCTAATGTTTTGAGAGCTGTATTGAACCAGAGTGGGCATCCTTGTCCTATTCCTGTCTTTATGAGCTCCTTGAAGGCAAAGTATATCTATATTTTGGTTTTGTTTCTCTTACAGTAAGTTGCACTTAATGAATGTCTATTGATGGCCTCATAAATTAATGAAAATCTGTTATTAATAATAAAAGCAACAATACTTATTAAATACTTGTGTCTGGCACTGAGCTATGCATTTATTTCTATGCATTTATTTATTTCTAATTTGCTTCCCTTACAAGCTAGAGGCTATACTTTAATTTCTCAAGAAAATAGTACATAATCACTTTGAAAAAAAATTTGCAATTTATACAAGGGCCTCAAAGAAAGACACAAAGTAAAAACTGTACTCTAAAATACTACCATAATGGCATAGAATTTTTAAAAGAGAAAGTGAAATTACTCCCTAAAATTCTGAGTTTATAGTTTTATTGATATGCTTATTTCCCTATTAGCTTACAAATGCATGGTAAATAAATTGTTTCATTCATTTTTATGTCCTACATAAAACCAACCATGCCATAATTAATCCTAAATACATATTTGCATAATACAAGACACATTTGTGAATTAGCCATTTTTTTCCACAAAAACAACATACAACATTTAACTGTTTGAATTGTAGTTACCTTTTTTTCTTCCTACTAAAGCATAAACACCACAAGAGTACAGTTTGGGTTAGCCATCTCTATATCATCCAGGAGCTAGCACATAATAGGTGACCAATAAATATTGTTGAGTAGATGAAAGAGGTCATAATCAGTGTCAGCAGTGGGTTTTAAGTGCTAGCTCTTGTCGTCTCGCAGGAGGTGGATTATAATTGGTAAATATTTATCCAGTATTCTGTTTAATGTGAGTCTTAAAGTATCTTTTTCAAGATTTAGAACTTTAGAAAACTGTACTAAAGAAAGAATATTTGCTGAAACTTCTATTAAAGTCTTTCTGTTTTTCTTTTCTTATCTCTACAGTACTGAATTGTCCAAAGATCATTGCTGGAATGGGTTAGGCTCCCCTCCAGTTTCCCCATCTCCTGGGAGTGATGTGTATTGCAGCAGCGAGTTGAATGACCCTCAGTATGACCAGAGTCTCCTGGAGAACTTATTTTATACAGCACCTGTAAGTCATTGACGCTGAAGCTTTAGGAACATGAATATGTATAATACCAGAAGCTATAGGCATGATACACTTGCCAGATAGAAAGCTATTCATTTTAAATGCCTTACTTTATTTAATCATAATGACAACCTGAAGAATTATTATCTTCATTTTATAGATGAGGAGACAGGCTTAGTAAAATTGAAGGTTTTGTCCAAGGGTATGTAGCAAATGTTATAGCCAAAATTAAATTCAAATCTTAAGGGAGAGCTAATAGAGGTATATTCTCAGATCCTCCCTTTACTGGTACTTATTCAGAGACTACAGTAACACCTCTACTTAAAGATGACAAATCTCTGTTGGCCTTTAAAACAGGGCGTCACACTGAGAACCAAGTTTTTAACACATGAGGCTTTGACAGACATACTCAAACCAGAACACTTCTGATTTTTCTTTTATTCCAGGTCAGAAAAATATAACTGAAATACAGCGTAGTTTATACCAGCTCAGTGGTAAGACATTGAGGACTACAAGGATTCAAGGGGGACAGGAAGAACATTTTTACACAAGATTGTCAGGAAAGAACATAATTAGGCATAAAGCATTTTAACTGAGTCTTGAAAGATAATATTTTGAATGGCAGAGAAATGGGAGTAGAAAGAATGAGCTACACAGGGAAAGCATATTTGTACACTGCAAGGGATACAGTTTAATTAGATGAGAATTTGTGTGGAGAAGCTAGGGAATGTAGTGGTAGAGCATTTGCCTTTCATATATGAGGCCCTGGGTTTATGTCCCAGCACTAAAAAAAAAAAAAAAAAATGGAGAGAGGGAAGAGAGAATTTGGTGGGAAAGGAATTGATAAAGCGGACTCTAGCACAATGCAGCCAGTCTGTGAAAGATTTTGAATGTCTGATGAGGAAGGAAGGACATAGCAAAATAGTGCTTTAGGAATCTTAATCTAGCAGCCATGTAGGAAGCAAACTGAGGGGAGAATTGCCAGAACCAAAGCTATTGGGTTATTAGAGGTATGAGAGAGAGCCAGAGAATGGCAGCAATGGAACTGAGAAGAAGGAGGTGGATTGGAAAGATATGAATTGCTAGTATTTTGTGACTTCCTATCTTAACAGCCATCATGAATACTATGTTATCTATAGGATAAAGAAGAAAGGGTTTCTTTATTACACACTTATTACCCATTTTCTGTATTCTAGAATCTTCACATGTTATCTCTCCTTTATTGAGAACTGTACCAAGTGTTTTAAATTCATTTCAATTAATTTACTAGCCCAATGAGATAGTATTATCTTTGTTTACACATCATGAAACATAAACTTAGAGATGTTAAGTATGGTCATTAAGCAGCAAAACTGGATTCTTACCCTTGTCTATCCAGCATAAAGCCTGAATTTGTTCTACTAGTCCACACTGTCTGATAAGCCTTAAGCACAGCATTAGAACCTAACCCTGACTTAGCTTCCTAACCTCATCTCCCATTTTTATCCTTTAGTTACTGGGAACTTTATCTGTGCTAGAGTCTCATCCACTCCTCAAATGTTCTAGTTTTTCTGTTCTCTTTTTAAGAGAATGGTGTGTGTACAAAGAAAAACTTGCTTACTTTTAGAGAAGTATTTCCTTACTGTTATCCCCAAAGCAGTTATCTCTTAGTATCTGTTTTTATTCCTCCTCTGCCATAGATGTCTGATAACAGTATCAGTGATTTTCTCAGTGAAGATGATGATACTATCGCTGCTGAAAAAATGAACCAGTCAAAAGCTCTTCACAAATCTTCTAAGGTTCTGGAGCCAAAAGATCATAAGCTGATGAAGAGGGCAGCAAGCAAGAAAAACAAGTGAGCCTCTCTTTGAATGCTTAATTACTGGCAAAAGGAAAGGAAGCTGATTTTCATAAAATTTTCTGAAGCAAAATTTCATACCTGTGTTTGCCCAACAGTATCAGAGTGGTTAAATTATAGTAATTCAGCCAGGCATGGTGGTGCACACCTGTAATCCCTGCTCTCAGGAGGCTGAGGCAGGAGACTTGCCACAAGTTTGAGGCCAGCCTGTGCTACACAGTAAGTTCAAGGTCACCCTGAACTACATACCAGACTGAGACGTCAGTATATATATATATATATATATATATATACATATATATATATATATATATATGCACACACACATATATATACATATACATTATATATATAATATATATACATATAAAATCACTATATAGTAACTCAGTAAGCATTGCAATTCTTAAAAATGGAATAACACAAAAAGATACAGTTAAAATCATTAAGGTGGAAAGCAGAATACTAGGTTGTATGTGTACTGTGATCACACCTATTTAGAAAATACGCATAAGGAAAAATGAAAAGGAGTACATAAAAGTGACAGTAATAGTTGTATTAGGGTAGTGGGCACTGGAATAAATTCTTTGTTCTTTCTAGAAAAACTTAAGGTCATAACATCCGTTTCTACACTTGTGTGAAAATAATAAGCCTTTTTCTGAGATTTCCTTAATGGTAAATGTGATCAGTATTCTTCTGATAGTTAAAGCCTTCTCCACTTAACTTATGAATTAAGATGCTTGCTGCCCTACCTCTTTCTTTCTCTTGCCTGTGCAAACTGGATTGTTTCATGTTAAGCCTCTAATTGCCTGCCTGCCTGTCTGTGAACTCTTTGCAGAAATCTGGCTGAACAACAGCTACTTGCAGAAACTCTAGAGGATGCCCAAGTAATGACACTAAATGTGGATAGACTGGCCCTTCTGGGTAGGACACATTCAGTCAGAATCATCGTAGAAACAATGGGAGTTCCTCTAGATGGTCCCAAGATGACTCCGGGCAGAAAAAGCTCTGCTGGGAAACCACCTAAGCTGATAACAGTAAAAAAGCGGTATGCCTCTAAAATGAAAAAGCTAAATTTGACCTTTTGGGAAAGTATATCTCATGATAATAATAACTGTATAACACTTTGTAATTTGTAATTCTTTTTCATATGCTTCATTCAATCAGTAAAAATGTATTGAATCTTCCCTAGGTCCCAAGAGCATGGGAATATGTGAAATTTAAAATGGGAACTATGCTTACAGACTTTACAGTTAGCAAGAGAAACATTTAAATAGCTGTCTATAGCACAGGGCTTTAGGGGCCACAGTAGATGTTTCATATTAAAAGGACTGTGGGAACCCACAGAAATGCCGTTCATTCTTTCTGAGCAGATTGAAGGAAGTATGGCCTCTGAGGACCGGAGAGCCTGAGAAAGGGATCTTCAAAGAGATGTAGGATTTATAGACAGAAAGTAGGTTTATTATTTGGTTTGTTTTCTAATCACTTTTTTTTTTTTTAGCACTTTCTTTGTAGAATATCACTTTCCTGTGGGGTTTTCCAAAAGTGGATTGGGAAAGACAGCTTTGATCACTGAAGTTGTTCGACTTGCCTCCAGTAAAATTACAGATGGAAGTAAGTGATACTGGTTTCTACTCCTTAGATATTTTGACTTTGAAAGAAATTTTGAGCCCTAATTATGCGTCTGACTTGTATAGTACCATAGATTCAGAGCTAGAAAGAATTTTTAAGTATATCTACACTAATGCCTTGTAAGTGAGGAAACTGGTCCAGTAGTATGATGACTAGGCTGATATAAGGCAGCAGGTCATGTTCTTTCAATTGTTGCCATTTTTCTTTTCTTTCTTTTTTAAAAATTTTATCAAGGTATAATTCATATACCATACAGTTTACTCATTTACTTGTCTTTTAAAAAGTTGGGGGCTGGGGATTTTGCCAAGTGGGTAGAGTGCTTGCCTTGTAAGCACAAGGTCCTGACTTCGATCCCCAGCACCAAAAAAAAAAAAGTTGTATTACCTTAAACTCCGTGAAGTATATAGATGTCTCCCTACACATCCTGTGCTTGCATGCTTCTTTCGTTTATCGTAGCAAAACTAAGAAGTATAGCACTATTTATATTCTGCTACCGTATCCAGGGTTTTTTCTTTATCTCTGCTCCTTTAATCCTACAACCTTAATACTTTCTGTGAAGTCACACTGACTAGATTCCCTGAAAGAGATCTTAGCTAGATTTAAAAGAAGGAGGGTGATGTGAAAGCATTGATTAATGAAGGCCCTGCATGGATGGTGTATTATGTGCCCATGTGTCTTGTTCTTACAGTTGTGAAATTCCAGCAGCGATCTGTGTTTCCAGTACAGTTTGGTGGCTCAATGATACAACACTGGTGGAATTCTAACCTCACTTTCCAAATTTATGCCAAAAAAACTCCTCAGAAAAAGGTACTCTAGTGATTTTTTACCTTTGCTTTACTATTCATATCAGTAATTTGGAGCATACTTAAAATTATATTCCTGCCTAAAGTAGGAATTTCTCCAGGGTCAGGCACTCTAATGCTTTTTATTACTATCATTATTATTGCTTCCCTCTGCTGTTTGTTATAGACCAGGTATTTTATTAAAGGTTGTGTACAAACATACTATCACATTTAATCATTATAAGACCTCTATCAGTTACATTATTATGTTCATTTTATAGATGAAGAAACTGAGGGTTAGTGAAGGTTAAGTAACATATTTAAGATCACCCAAGCTAATAAAACATAGAGCCAGTAGTCCATTTCAAGTCTTCTATCTTCAGATGCTAAGTTCTTAGCCTCTTTACTGTCCTCCCTTTCTATAGGGAGTTGTATTGAAGTAGGTTTTAGTAGCCTTAATTTGAGATTCTACTTCCTGTTTGCAGGTAGAATACCTAAAATATCCAGCCCCCATCCAAAATAACGTAATTACAAGTAGCAGTTGATCAGCTAATTCCGTATTTATAAATTCCACTTCACAACTGACACAAAATATATCAATGGACTGACATAAGCAGTGTTTGCTTCCTTCAGGGAAAGAATAGCCTATATACTCTTTGACACTATCTATGGTATGGAGAACATGAGGAATACAACTTCTCTGTCTTTTCTTTTTGTTTGTTTTCTTCAGAGGGTATAAATAATATAAGCCCTTTTGGACAAATAGCAAAACATAAAGGGAGGAATCATAATTCTACAACTTTGAGACAACCTCTATTAACATTTTGATTTTTTCTTTTTTGGTTTGGGGCGCAGTTGGTGCTGGGTTCAAACTCAGGACCTTGTGCTTGCTAGCCAAGTGCTCTACCACTGAGCTGAAACCCCAGTCCCGACATTTTGATATATTTACATTGAATCATTTTCCTATAACTAGTTAATGGCCTTTTTTTCCTAATTATAAAATAAATATTCATGCTTTTTATAGAAAATTTGAAAAATATTTTTATTTAAAAGGCAAAATTGCCTATAATCCCATCACCAAAAAATAACTATTGTTATTTTGAAGCATATCTCCTTTATCTTTTTCAAATGAATAAGTATATTATATAACTTTGTGTACTGCTTTTGTCCCATCTTTTTAACATTGTTTTGAGAGTTTTTATTTCACTTCTTTGTTAAAAATATGTACTTTGTTTTCCACACAATTTGAAGGTTTACTATACATATAATTTAATACCTTGCCTTTATCAAACATTTTAACAAATATTGTTCATATTGCTATAAGCTTTTAGTGAGCATTATTTTAATGACTTCATATTATACCACTCTATGGATGGCATAATTAGCTTACTAATTTTTGATCATTGTACATCTAGTTATTTGTAATTGCTACTTTTAACATATTCATATGTGTGCATAAGCTTTTTATGTCTTGTTTATTATTTCTTCAGTATAAAGTCCCAGAAATGGAATTACTGGGTCAAGGAATACAAATATTTAAAGTTTTTTTATATTAACTACTGAATTTGCTGTCCAAAAGTATGTTGCTGTTGTGTATTTCCCAGCATCATTCATATGATAGATTTTTGTTTCTCCATAGCTTTGATAGCATCAAGTATTTTAAGTTATATCGTTGTTTAAGTTTCATTTTTTTATTTAATAATAAAGTTGAACATTTTGAGTAGAGCTATTAATAATAAAAGAAATCTTCCAACTTCTTTGTGACTTATGAAATTTTTCTTATCTTCCAGGAGGATGTAGTGAAAACCCAGAAGGGATCAAAATATGACAGAATATGAAATTCCACTTAGAGTTGCCTCAGGAAAATAGTTAAACTTTACTTTATAAAGCCAGAAGGGATCAAAATATGACAGAATATGAAATTCCACTTAGAGTTGCCTCAGGAAAATAGTTAAACTTTACTTTATAAAGCACAATTTCTTTTACAGCCATCACTGGTTTTCACTTCACTTAAAATTCCTTGTGGCTCTTCTTTAATTTAACCTAAGCTTTTTCTCTTTCCCTCAGCCAGAAGTTATTGGATCTGCATCACTTCCTTTACGAGCTGTCATTCAATCAGAACTCCTTTCTTTCACTGATCAACTCCCAGTGCAACAGGAAAATGGTCAGACTCCACTTGGCCCCCTGAAGGTACATAGATATTTATTCAGAAAAGTAGAAGTATTTTCTGAGCATATATTATTGGCTGACACTGAGAGTATAGCAGTAAACAAGAAAAGCAAGATCTCTACTATTGGCAGGCTTCTACTGAAGTAGGGCAGTGGAAGTGCTATGAAGAAAATAAATGATATGATAATGAAGGCCCAGAAGGAAGTGGAAGATGGTAGTCAGGTTAGCTCTTATTAAGAAGGTGCATTTAAGGTGAGATTTGAAGAATAAGAGAAAGAGAAGATAAAAAGCGTAGGGAAAGGGCTGGGGAATTTAGCTCAGTAGTTAGAGTGCTTGCCTTGGAAGCACAAGACCCTGAGTTTGATCTCCATTACCAAAAACAAAAAAAAACAAACCTTGGGAAAGTCATTATAGAGAGAAGTATAACAAAAACAAAGGCCCTGAAGCAGAGATAGGCTTTGTGTTGCCAAGGGACCAAATGTTACCGCAGCAAGAAGGAAATGGGAGACAGTAAAGTTAGACAGACAGACATGAGCCATATATCATTCAGAGATTTGTAGTTATGGTAGGTAAAGGACTTAGATGTTAGCCTAAGAACCAGGAAAGGACATTGAAACATGGGAAGGATATAATCTGATTTACATTTTTAAAATATTTCTGTGTGGACAATAGACAGTAGGAGGGCAAGAGGAGGATATTGCATTAATCCCAAAAAGAGAAGATTGATTATGACCTGGACTAGAACTGTGAAAGTGAGCAAGGAGAGAAGTAACTGTGTGCCTCATGAAGTGAGTTCTGATGTATCATTCATTGGAGAAAGGGTTCTTTCTTTGTGTTCAGAAGCACCAGGATTTCTCGGGTGTCAGAATTTGAATGTGTAGCTTCAGTACAACTTCCTTAACTGTCCTGGTGAGTTTCTAAAAATCTTTCCAGTCATGATTAAAACACCCCCATGGCTCCCCAGTCACTCAAAGGACAAAGGTACAAGGCTCACCATATGACCCCTGCCTACTGCTTCAGCCTTCTCTACCAATAGCCATGTCAGACTATGTAAAAAAGTCATTAAGATATCATGCTGGCTCATGTCTCCATGTTTTTCTATTTTATGTTTATGCTGCTGCCTCTTCTTTTTTTTTTTTTTTTTTTGGATGTAAACTGCAGCTGATTTTATTTTATTTATTTTTTACGAAGAACATCCATTGGTACATTGTATACATAATGATCCCATTTATCATGGTTATTTTGTACCTATACATGATGTATCTTGGTTCCCCCCCTTTCCCACCCCTCCCTTCCATTTCCCCCTTTCCTTATTTACAGCAGGTTTATTTACATTTTTCCATTTTTTTCCCTTTCCCTTTTCCCTTTCTTCTTTTCCCCTTCTAGTTCTCCTCTCTTTTGAATATTATCTTTCTTTTACCTAATATCTATTATGTCACTTTGTCTTTATGTACACTTATGGTTTCTCATATCAGAGAAACAATCTGATGTGTACTCACACGTGACTGATTTATTTCACTTAAGAGTATGTTCTCAGGGTGCATCCATTTACCCACAAATTACTCTTGTTTATCCTTTTTTTTTGGTGGAGTAGTACTCCATTGTGTAGAAAAACCACATCTTTTTAGCCATTCCTTAATTGTTTGGCATTTGGGTTGTTTCCAAGACTTAGCTATTACAAATTGTGTTGCTATGAACATGGTCATGCATATATCTCTGTGGTATGAGGTTTTCAATTCTTCTGGGAAGATACCAAGCAGGGGAGTAGCTGGATCAAATGGAACCTCTAGATTTAGTCTTTTGAGGAGTCACCATACTGATTTCCACAGTGGTTGGACTAGTCTACATTCCCACCAACAGTGGAGAAGGGTACCTTTTTCCCCGCAGCCCCGCCAGCATTTGTTGTTGGTTGATTTCTTGATAATAGCTATTCTTTCTGGAGTGAGATGGAATCTTAGCGATGTTTTGAGTTGCATCTCTCGAATGACCAGTGATGTTGAACATTTCTTCATATGTTTATTTGCCATTTTTATTTCTTCATCTGAGAAGTGTTTATGCATTTCAGATGCCCATTTTTGGATTGGGTCTTTAAATTTGGGGGGGTTGATTCTTTTGAGTTCTTTATGTATTCTGGATGTTAGACCCTTGTCTGAGGGGCAGTTAGCAAAGATTTTTTTCCCAGTCTGTAGCTTTTTGTCCTGCTCTATTAATGATTTCTTTTGCTGTGTGAAAGCCTTTTAGTAGGATGAGGTCCCAAGCACTTTTGTATTATTTATACTGTAAAGCTACTGTGATAAAAACAGCATGGTACTGGCACAAAGACAGACCTGAGGACCAATGGAACAGGCTAGAAGATGCAGAAACAACTCCAAACACACTTAAATACCTCATCTTCGACAAAGGAGCCAAACACCCTCACTGGAAGGAAGATAGCCTCTTTAACAAATGGTGCTAGAAAAATTGGCTGGCCACATGCCAAAAATTAAAACTAGATACATGTCTGTCACCATGTACTAAACTAAAATCGAAGTGGGTCAAAGATCTAAACATTAAAACAGAAACACTAAACCTACTGGAGAATAGAATAGGAAGAACTCTCGAAGACATAGGGGTAGGAAAAAAATTTATGGACAGAACCCAGACTGCACTGCTTCCTCTTCTTGAAAGCCTTCTCTTCTCTTCCTGGTCTTCCTAGTAAATACCACATACCTTTAAAAACTTATGATTAAAAAAATAATAATAATAAAAAAATAAAAACTTGTGATTGCAAAAAATCATACCCTCTTACTCTTCTATCCAAGTTTTGGTTTTTTGTTTTTTGCTTTTAGGGCTCCTGGGTTCATTCTAGACAGCAGAGTTTAAAATCTGAAAGGAGAAATTAAAAAATTTGATGGACTTAGATGTTCTGTCCTAGCTCTATTGAGAGACATACTATACTAGATTGATTTCTGTGTAACACCTATGGGTTTCAAATAAAAGGAACAGTAAGAACCCTTTTATCCCTAGTAATTCATTCTTCTGACAGTTAGTGGCCACTTGTGTTTTGCAAATTTATGCCATATCCTTTTTCTTTTTTACTTTTTAACATTTTTAATTTTTACTTTGAAATAACCTCAAACTTAGAGAAATACAGTAATACTTAGTTCATGAACGCTTCTATTTACAAACAATTCAGTTCGCAAACAAAACCATTCAGCAGACTTTTACTTCCACTCGCAAACTTTGCATCAGGTGATAAACACAACCAGAGCCATCTTTCCCACATAAACAAATGCAGCCAACGTCCCCAAAATCATAAAACAAATTAAGTTCGTTAACCGAGGTGCCACTGTACACTAAATACAGTAGTACAGAGAGCTCCCATAGCCCTTACCTAGACTCTCCAATTCTTCATATTTGTCACATTTGCTTTGTAATTCTCTGTGTTGCTTTATTCCTTCTTTTTTATATATAACACATATATATGTGCACACTCATAAACACATATGCACTTGTTCTAAACTATGAGAATAAGTTACAGGCATTATGACTATTTCCCCCTTAATTCTTTAGCATGTATTTCATGTATTTTCTAAAAAGAACAAGGACGTTATTGTGCATAATACTCTAGAGTTACACAAATCAATTTAACATTGATAATGTATTTCACCTATAGCCCATACATTTCACCAGTTGTGCCCATTATTTCCTTTATGATAATTTTTTCCAGTCCATTTACATTTAATCATCATTTCTTTCTAATCTCTCTTAGTCTGTAACAGTTCTATAGCCCTTTGTCATCATTTCAGTACATTAATAATTTTTAAAGTAAACCAGATATTTTTGTTCAGTATCCTTTTACTAGACTTTACCTGAGTCACATATTCTTAAGATAATTGTAAAATGGTGATTTCTAAGTCCGTCATTCTGTGTGCTCTTTTTTCCCCCCAGTGCTGGGAATTGAACTTGAACCCAGGGCCTTTTTTGTGCTAGACAAGCAAGCACTCTACCACTGAGCTACATCACTAAGGCCTTCCTGAGAATTTATTAATTGTCATTCTATTATACAGAATAGTTGCCTCTTCTCCCATATTAATTTTATTGTAGTATGGATTTATGGAGTCTTGTATTATTTGATGGGTTATAATCCATTACTGTTACTCACTTGGATGCTCAGATTATCCCAGATTTATCTAGTAGGGGCCACTTTAATTGGATTCTGTGTCCTTTAAACATATATCCATCTTTTTCTGATCATCTCTTTATTTTCTAGCACGAGATGTTCTAGGCTCGACTTGTATTAATAATAATCTGCCTAGTTTTTCTCAGTCTCAAAAGTTAATAAATACGTAGTCTGTTGGTGTTTGTCCTGTTTCGGTGTTTGAGGATGAATTAATGCATTTCCTAATAATCTGATATTACCTGCAGCTCCAAAATTCTGATTCAAAAAAAAAAATTCTGATTCCAGTTTTGCAGGACATAGTTATTAACTCTTCTCCTTTTGTGTTTTATAGGTAACCATGGAACTTGTTAGAGATAACAAGAATTTCACAGGTGTCGATACTAAATTAACTAGCAGCACCCAACATACCCCACTTTCTGCTGCTACAAGTCCAGAGAAGATACTACGAGAGTCCAACCAAGATATTAGCTGTACCAAAAACCAACAGAACCTAAATCAAATTCATGAGGAAACTACAAAGAAAGCACAGAATTTGGTGCTTCCCAATCCAAAGTCACCAAGCTCTGTAGCAACAAATTCTTCAGCCTTTGTGGTTATGCCAGCCTCCCACAATTTAGTAAATCAGACAAATGAGTCAACAAAAGAAAATGCTTTGCTGTTGCATGTGCTGTTGATGGTGCCAGATGGGAAAGACTTCATTACTGGAGGGTCTGAGAAACAGCCACCATGTAATGTTTATTTAATTTGCAAATTCTTTAGCACAGAGGAAGTTACCAGATCTGTCACTGCATGGAGTACAACACAACCAGTGTTTAACTTTTCTCAGGTAACTTTGTGTATTAGAAAGTTAAAGTATATGGAGCTGGGAGACAAAATATGTCCCAAATCATAATTCCATCTTAAGTCTAGAATGTTGACTGGAAGGTAACTGTAATGACAGTACCTGGTGTGCTCTACTGGATGAAAGAGGAAAAGAGTTTGCCAACATTTTAAAACTTTTTCTCTATTTCTTCTCTTCTGAGTTTGTATGTGTTCCCCCTATTTCTTTTGCCTGAGTTCTGAATTCTTTTCCTTTCTGCTTCCTTGAAGATTTTGATCAGTTAAACTTCCCCAACTTTTCTCCAGTCTGTTTTTTTATTTATATATTTGTCATGTCACTCAATTGCTTCACTTATTTCAAAATTCATCTTATTCGATTTCACTGTAGAATTTGATGCTATTGCTTAAATCGTTTTGGTTTTTCTGGCGTTTTGTAGGTCCTTATTCTTACCTTCTTCCTGATTCAACAGGTGATTGTTTTAAGCTGTCAGACCAGGGGGAAGCTAGGAAAAGGGTGATGAGCCCAGTACCTTTCCTTTGTTTTAACCAGTTAGTGCTCCCATTTAGTACTCTTGCTGGTACTCTTCAAATCAACCCCCTTTTCCCAATGATCATCACATCTATTCCTACAGGTTCAGCTTTTAGTTTTATGAAGATAACTTCCAAATCTACATTTCTGTATAAGTCATACATTTTGCCATAGTTTCACATCTCTGTATCTGACTGCCTACTAGTCATCACCACCTGAATGCCTCAAAAGATGATAGGTTTAGTATCAGCGTGTTGCCTGGCATGTATCAGCTATGAAGTAAGGATGTGTAAATGAAAGAAGGAATTCTAATGTGTCCAAGTCTGAATTTAGTATTCCTTCCGAATCTGTTCTTCCTCTTTTTGTCTGCCTTAATTTGTTTTATAATTTACTCAGAAATTTAAGTAGAACCTGAAAGTTGTCCTTAACTCTTGTATAATTACTGACCAAGTCCAATAGAGGCTACAAATTTAATTATCTCTGGAATGCATCCCATTCCATTACATTGCCACTACTTCCATTCAAGCCCTCACACTCATTCTGAGTAGACTGCAGATTGTTCTACCTATTTCTGACCTCTCTCTACCCATTCCTTCCTCTATGTACCAATAAGAATGAGCTTTCTAAAACACTAACCTGAATATTTTACTCCCCTGCTAAAGCTTTTCAGTGATTCCCTAAAGCTTTCAGGTTAAACTGTAAATCCTTAGTGTAGACTCCAAGACCCTTTGAGAACTGCCTATATCCACTTCTCCCATCTCAGTTCCTGCCATTCTTCACACTCATGTAGTCCAGCTGTGCTCAGCTACTCAGCATTTCCTGAATGTTCTCTTCTCCAACCTCTATAACTTTATATGTACTATTCTTTCTAGCTTGAATTTTTTTCTCAGCCTGTATACCTATTAGGCAGAGCATTTTGTTCTAGGTAACTCCTGCTCAGCCTTAGCATTTAGGCTTGCTTTCTCCCCTAAGCCTTCACTAAACTTCCTATTTAGACTAGGTTGCTGTGTTTTACTTCTGGTTTTAAGAACAGAATTACATTACTCTTAAGTAATTAGAATTTCTTAGGTGAATATAAAAGTAGCTGTGCTCTGGTTCTCTACACTTCTAGTGTCTTTCTTTCATCATACCATATATATACATATATATATATTTTTTTTTTTTTTTGTATGGTGCTAGGGATGGAACCCAGGGCCTTACATATGCAATGAATGTACCCTACCACATCATCATACCTTATACTATTTCTGGTTTCACTCTTTTTGCCACTTATGTTTTTCACTGGTTTCATCATTGGAGCTTATCTCGCTTCCACCGTTACAGTTGTTTCTATAGCTTGAGTTCCTTCAAATTGCTGGTCTCTTAATTGTGCTATTAATTTTTTTTCTTTTTGAGGGGAAAGTGTTTGTTTGCTTGTTTTTTGTTTTTTTTTTTTTTTGAAACAGGGTCTCACTACGTGGTAGCCTAGGCTGACCTCAATTCCTAGCGATCTTCCTGCCTTCCGAGTGTTGGGATTACAGGCATGTGCCACCATGCCCAGCTTGTACTATTAATTTGATAGAGCTGCTCTTTCTTCTAGATTTTTGATTCTCTTCATGACTTGTATTTTCTCTTTCAAGAACCAACTAGTCAATTCTTGAATATTTTTTTCTTTTCAAATCATGAATAATTTTACATTAAAAATCCAGATGAATGTTTGCCCCTGCTACTTTCCATGAGACCTGCTGGGCAGAGCTTTTTGCACCAGGCTGTTTCATTTGAATACTAGTTTATATCTGACCTAAATGTGTTACTCTCTAACAACATATTGCCACTTCTTTTGATGATACATAGTTGGTTTTATTTTAATGTCTTCAGCTCCTAACACTGTACATGTACTATATGTTTGTTGAGTAAAAATACAAATTGATCCTCTGTCTCAAGTATGGACTTTTTTTGTTGCTGTTTTTCTCCCCAGATGATTCCTGTCTCTCTGTCTTCCAAATACCTGGAAAGGCTTAAAAACAATGTGATGATAATCGAAACTTGGAACAAAGTGCAGAGCCCAGGACAAGACAAGCTACTGGGGCTGGTGAAACTCCCTCTCCATCAGTTTTACATGTCCTTCAAGTAAATAGGATCTTTTGGAGTGTTCTTTACTTTGTGTCTTTAACTTTGTGTGGACTGAAGAGGAATTCTTTTGGTTTGCAAACATGAATAGTTCAATAATCTTTTGGGAGGGCCTTTCTCAGGTTCACCACTGTTGCTGCTCTTTCTCCTCTTGTAAAGTAGTGGTACAGGTACTACTTACCATGTTCAAGGCTCAGAGCCTTTCATACATCAAATCATTTAATCTTCATAAAACCCTCTGAGGCAGGTTTTTTTTTAATTTCCCCTGCTGTACAAATGAGTTAGCAGAGTCTCGGACAAGTTAAATTACTTGTCACAGATGTCCTAAGAGTGAAGCCAGCCTTAGTACCCAGGTCGCCTTGCTCAGGAGTTCACTCTCTTTACCAAAAAAGCTGTACTGCCAAAAGGTACCATCTCACAAAACTAACACTTTACCTCTCGATCATGAAATGTCAGTATGGTTCATATCCATTATTTGCAAAATTTTTGTAATGAATACTGTGTTTTAGACTTTTAGATTTGATTATCATACCTCACTTTAACACCACCTCTGTGGAGTATGGAGTAACCTAAAGTTTATTCCTGCCCTTAGTACAAACTGTTCGCGTTTTGATTTAAAGTGCAGACTTTTAATTACTTTAGCACTTACCTCTTTTCTAGAATTTTTCTTATGGTTCTGTGTTTTAGATGTTGCACTTTTTTGGCCATTATCTCATTTGAGTTTTCCTGTAAGTTGTGAAGTATTATCATTTCCTCTGTTTTATAAATGAGAAAATTTGTCCTTTAACTTAGAAAAAATCACTTAACCTCTCTGGTTTTCTTTTCCTTATCTGTAAAATGAGGGTGATAATAGATCCCCTGTGTCTGTTTTGGAGCAATCATAAGGATCTGGTGATAGAATACATGGGTTTACCTTCTGTGAGTAGTTAAGTACTTACAATGGTAACAGAAAACAGCCAGGCTGAGGAGTAATGCTGAAATCATGTATGCCTTCTGTAGGCTTTTGGCTTTTTCCATTTTTTTTTAATGGTTGTGATATTAGTCTGGGCTAGTGTTCCCTTTCCCCCACTTCCCTTCTCATTCTTTCTAAGATAGTATAAAATAATAATGGCTACCAACTACTGAGCATTTACCCTTGTACCAAGCGTCATTGTTGGTAACAACAGCCTGTGATGGAAGTTTAATTATCTGTATTTTACAAAGGAACAATCAGACTCAGAAAAGTCAAACTGATTGCTTAAGTCATCTAGCAAGTAAGTGGGAGAACTAATGCTAGGATTCAGCATGATATAATGAAAAGCATTTGAGCTTTAGAATCAAATGCTGTAGTTCAAAGGCTAAATCCTAGCTCAGCCTTCTACTACTTGTGTGTCCTTAACTAAGTTACTTAACCTTTCTGAATTGAGCTTTTCTTCTCTGTTAACAGGGGTATCAATCTTTGCAGTGTTAAATGGGTTAGAAACACTATAAAGTACCTACCATATCATATGTATTCAGTTGATGGTAGATATCATTGGTAACATTATCCAGATCTTATCTCCAGACTGAAGTCCACATACCTTCTAGTTGACTACACTGCCTCCTAAAATAATACAATTCATACTTGAGAGGCAAAGGCAGGAAGTTTAAGCCCTAGCTGGATTGCATGGTGAGACCTTGTCTCAAAAAAAAAAAAAAAAAAATTAAAAAAAAAAGTCAACTCAGCAAGTCTCAATTGAGATACTTGCTCCATCACAGACACTAGGCTTGGGACCATGGTGGTACAGAGATACATCAGACACATTCCCAGCCCTGAAATTGTTGCATTTTGATTTTAAACTGCCTTGTAATTTTAGTTTGATTAGTTACTAACAGAATCACGGTTTTTTAAACCACAATTACTTTTGTAGTTACAGATCCATTTTATATAAACTCAGAAAAAAACATGTAAGAAATGTACCAACTCTGACATGATTGATCATTGTTATTTGCTCATTCACAGTTTCTTCTCCTCCAGAGATCCCAAGATTTCTCGGCTGCTGCTTGATGCCAGGTACCCAGTTGTTGCTGTTGACAGCTACATGCCTGTGATTGATGTGTTCTCAGGCCACCAAAATGGGAGTCTTCGAGTGTTTTTAGCCATGGGTTCTTCAGATCAGATAACAGCACTGCAAAGACTAAAGAATGAAGACGGAACACTCCCTCCCTCTGGCCCGAGGCCAGCCCATTTTCTGGACCAGCCGTCTGTAGCATCTGTGGCTATAGTAATGACTCCACATTATTTCTTTCACAGAAAACTAAAATCCCATTTTCTCTTGCACATTTAAGTGTAACTGTTACCCCAAATCCATATTTCAGTAATGGAAGGCTCAATAAGAGAACATAACTTTCATTCCAATGCTTACTTTAAATTAGAAGAATCATTGCTTTTTTTTTCTTGTGGTTTAAATGGTTCTGTGTCCCTCTCAGCTTCCTGAATTTACAAGGAAAATCTAATTGAATAACCAGATCTTAATATTCTAATTTACTAACTTAATCGGGAAAAGGGAGTGATCCCAAACTGTAGTCAGCAAAATCTCAATCAGTTGGCTAAATCCATGTTGGAAAGTTAGAACTAAATCCATGTTGGAAAGTTAGAACTAAGTGCCTTGTTTTCCTATTAATAACTTAAAAATAATTTCCCTGTACAGTGCTATATAATTGAGAAAGCAAATTTTATTTATGACATACTTGCTTTATTTCCCTAGCGACTATAAGAGGTTATTCTCATTTATAGGTGATGAAACAAAGAATCAAAGAAGTATTGTCACTTCCATTGATTCACATGGCTAAGAATAAAAGAATTAGAGTTCAGACACAGGCCTTCTGATTACAAGTTCAGTTTTTATTTCACTGTATCATTATATACCCAGCATTTGTTGTCTTTACTAGTATAGCCAAATCACTATCCCCACACCATTTTTTTTTTTTTTTTTTGATGCCAGGGATCGAACTGAGGGCCTTGTGCTTGCTAGGCATGCACTGTAACCACTGAGCTAAATCCCCAGCCCCCCATACCATTTAAGTATGATATGTTCTTCAATCTGAATCTGGATGACAAATTTAAATGTCTGTATCAGGAAAATAACTATTAGGAAAATGTCTATTAGCAGATTATTGTTTATTTGTATGTTATAAACTCTAGACCTTCTTTGCTGATTGTTAGATACTAGTGTCTATCAGTAAATTAAATGATATTTTTCTAATTGAAATTACATAAAAACAAAGAAAAATTACCTACAATATCCCCAAGTCTGTTTAAGTATTATGTCTCACCCCTTTTGCAGTGTACATTCAGATTTTGTTAAATTCCATACTAAAAATCAGAAAATATTATGAACGCAGAGGAAATCCTTGAAAGACTTGCTTATGAGGTTGTGTATCTACAAATAAGATTGATTTTTCCCCCACCCATACTCATGACTTTGATCAAGTTCATCATCTGTAGAACTGAAATGTTTAATTACTGTAATACTTCATGATCAAATCAAGCAGCTATTATAACTCTAAGAGGTTTCCCCCACCCCCATATCAATTTTTTTCATTCAGGAAATCAAAATGCAAGTTTTCTATTATCCTGAGGAAAGCTTGCAAGCAGGAGTTACTAAAATGCTTTTAGATTTCAAAGCAAAGACCTAATAGAGCCCCTATTCCAGATTTATTGGTTCATAAAGTGGTAAATACATAATTTATTCTGTCTCTCTGTTACCTGAATCCTGAATTTTCCCTTTTGAATAACTGGTTGTCTAATGTCTGCAGAGGCTGTCTAGGATAGAGGTAAAGAAACACTGGCTTCTTAGACTACCTGAGCCCAAACCCTAGTTCCACTGTTACTAGCTATGCATGCTAAACTACGTAATACAAGTGAAATACTTGGTACAATGCCTCGATCATAGTAAATACTCAATACATGGTTAATCTCTGGTAATAATGATACCTTTAGTAATAGTGTATTCACTACCTCCCTAAGTAGTCCTGACTGTTATTGGACTTTCTCAGGGTCTTTAGAGATAGTAATTAAGTAAATTAATACCTGTTTGTTTCAAATATGTACTCTTTTTTCTATTAAAGAAATGGCTTCTATTTTTAGTGTACTAAAAGCTTTTATCAAGCGAATGTTGAATTTTACCACATGCCTTTTAAGCATTTATTGATGTCAAACTGGTTTTTTTCCCCTTTGTTAATGCATAGAATTACATTTATAGATTTCCTAGTATGAATTCAGTGTCATGATCTAGAAAAAATCCTACTTGGTCTGTTTACACTGAGTAGTTGCGAGAGTTAAATACAAGTAAAATTAAGTATCTGCTTTAATGTTAGCCCGCTCACTTATTTCCTCTTCTATGCTCAAGCTTCATTGAGAAGCAGGAATAGTTTAAGCAAGCTATGTTTTAAAGCTCACCAGTGTTTCTGTCTCCTTTCATAGGCAGAGGACCAAGGACATGGATTGATGGAGCACCACTTTGAGTTCCATGTAGAGATGGTTAAAGGGCTAGCCCCTCTTCAGGCAACAGTCTGGGGAGAAGCAGATTGTTATGTCCAGTACTATTTTCCATTTCAAGACTCACATTCCAGTGTGCTCAGAGGACCTGAGTTCCTTGAAAATGGTAGGTTTAGGAGATTTAGGGCTTCTTATTCTTGTTGGGTTTTTTTTGTTGTTTTGGGGGGGTTTTTTTTGGTGCTGGGGATCAAACTCACAGCCTCGTGCTTGCAAGGCAAGCACTCTAACCACTGAGCTAAATCCCCAGCCCTGCTTTTGTTTTTTTGGATAAGACCTCACCATGTAATCTGGGATCCCTTTGAACTCTCTATAAAATTCAAACTGTCAAACTCATGAGCTTTCTGCTTCAGCCTGCTCCAGTATGATTATAGGCATGCACCACATGTCCAGCTAGGCCTTTTTATTCTTGTATAGTTCTTTTATTGAACATACTTATGAAATATTTTTTCTTGAGTGGATTTTGAGTTGCTGACTATTTTCAGTCTTCCCTAGACAATAAAACAGATGGACTAAGTAGATTTTACTTATTTTGTGGTACTAGGGATTGAACCCATAGACTTCTCACTGAGCTACCTCTCTACCCCTTTATATTTTGAGACAGGGTCTCACTAAATTGCTAAGTTGCCTAGGCTGGGCTCAAACTTAAGATCACCCTGCCCTAGCCTCCTAGAGTCCTGGGATGACAGGCATGTGCCACCATGCCCATCCTGTAACTTTCTATTTTGACATGATTTCAAATTTATGGAACACTTACACAAATGAAGTATGTCCCCAGCTTAACAAATGAGTTCTTTTCTAGGAGAACGTTCATAAGTTGGATTCATTCTTAAGTCTGACAAAATGAGTCTTCTATACTTTTGACACAGATATACAACGTAAAGCATAAAAAAATCAAGCACACACAAAAATACTGTAAACAAACTATTTTTACTTTTACAATTACCTTAAAATAGTAAGATAGACACATGAGCTACTTCCACAATTTATTCGTATCTACAAATGTTCAGAATGTGAGGTCCATTCATATCTATGAAAGTTTGCAACTCAAATGTTTGTAAGCCGGGGACCTGCTGTAGTACAAAGAGCAAGGCATGGAGATATATGCTTGTAATCCCAAAGCTCTGAGAGGTTGAGGCCAGAGGATTTTAAGTGTAACTGCAGCCCAGGCAACTTAATGACTTCACAAGGCCCTGTCTGAAAATTTAAAAAAGAACAGAACAGAACATAGTACAGAGAATTCCTTTATAACCTTTGTCTAGAGCTACCAATTATATACATGTTATCTCATTTTGTATAATTGTAATGCGTATACTTTTAGTCACATGTAGATGATTCTTATTATTCATGGTGGTAATGATCTATGAAGTCACTATGAGCAATTTAGGAAATTAGGGAATTCCAAACCATTGCTGCTAAAAGAAAATTGTATAATACTTGCTCTCACAAAAACTAACTTACTCTATGAAAATAGCATCCGAAGGTAGCACTGCCAGTGATCTAACCACCTCCTACTGGTCCCACTTCTTAAAGGTTCTGCCACCTCTCAGCATCGCTATGCTGGGACTGAACATCTAGCACATGAACCATCTGGGGACAAACTACATCCAAATCATAGCAAATCATTAGTCACTTGGGGAATGCACATCAAAATCACCATGAGAAAAATAAAAAATTTTAAAAAAAATCACCATGAGATACACTTTATACCTGCCAAAATAGCTATCATTTTAAAAGGAAAGAGAAGGACACTAACAAATGTTGGCAGCATTGGAGAAATTGGAACCCCAATTCATTGCCCATGAACAAAAGGATTTCTTCTGTATTATCACAAGATCTTAAGAGACCATGGCCGTTATGGCAGTGTTGGTGAACCTTTTAGAGGTTCACCAACTAATTAAACCTGAATATTGAGGTTTTAGTTTAGAAAAAATAATCCATATATTAAGATCTTTAGTCTTAAAAAAAAAAAAACCATGCATGCCATAGGTTCACCACTGCTTCATTAGGGAAATGGACATTGGTAGGAATAACATAGTCAGAAAATAGAAGCCCTGATGGGACCCACTAGCTCTAAGACCTTTCAGTTAACTGTGTATTCTCAAGCTATCCTTATGCTCACCTGTGAAATAACAGTAATAATTATAAGGATAACATTGAAATACTGTATATGTAAGTAGTATGGTCCTACTAAACATAAAACACTAAATGATGTATTGAATATTCTGAACTGCTTTTCTTTCCAAAGGAATTACTCTGAAGCCCTTCAGAACTGCAACCACACTCTGTGTTCCAGATCCCATCTTTAACAGTGAACACCACCATACTCTTCTGTTGCCAACTGAAGTTCCAGTGCAAAGGCTTCTTCTGAGTGCCTTCTCTGCGTGGGGTCTTGTGCCTGGAGGTGGAGTCCAGTTTGAAATCTGGTGCAGGTACAGTGCAGATAACCCAGTCCTAGACCTGTGAAGGAAGTGCACAATCATAAAGCATCCTATTCTTTGCTAGCGTGATAAGAATTATTGTAAGGAAGCTGAATAGCCCCTTTTGTCCTGTTTTATATTCTTTTTTGTTTGTTTTTTGTTTTGGGGTGTTTTTTTTTTGGTTTTTTTTTTTTTGGTGCTGGGGATCGAACTCAGGGCCTTGCACTTGCTAGACAAGCACTCTAATCACTGAGCTAAATCCCCAGCCCCCATTATATTCTTTTTGATAGTGGCTCTTGTCTGTTTTTTACTGAAATTTGTTAGGCTCTTGGGAGCAGTTATATCTCACAGTTCTAACCTTACTTACATTGGAAATGAACTCTTGTTAGTTTCACTTCCTATTGTCTGTTGAATATCAGCCATTTTGGAGCTTTTCTCAGGACCTTATTTAAACCCAGGCCCATACCATATGGTGCCTGATTACTGTGATAGGCATCTCCCCATTTCTAAGCTCATTTCTTATAATCTGTTCTTTCCACCACCAGACAAGTAGCCTTCATAAAATACAATTCCACTGAATGTTATAGACATTTATAGATGATTTCCATGGCATGAATACAGATGTTCAGTCTTCGCCTTTACATCTACACTTCTAAGAACCCAACTAAAATGATTGAGAATGTAAATATAAAAGAAGGAAAGCCAGACATGCCAATGCATGCCTGTAATCCCAGCAACTCAGGAGGCTAAGGCAGGAGTATTACAAGTTCAAAACCAGCCTGGGCAATTTAGACCCTGTCTCAAAAAAAGGGGTTGGGGGCGGCTACCTGGCTTAGAGGCAGAATACTTGCCTAGTATGTGCACCAGGCCCTAGTTTCAATACTCAGTACTGAAAGGGAAAAAAATGGAGAAACAGCATTTGGAACGGAACTAGGGAAGAGAGTTATCATGTGTCAGAACTTTTCCTAAATTCAATCAGATAGAAATAAGTGAAAAACAGATTTTTAAAACCACCTAGTTTTGATTTACAACGTTTTCTTTTTTTATTACTGGGGATTGAACTCAGGGCCTTGACACTGAGCTACATTCCCAGCCTTTTTTGGAACATGGTGTTGCTAAGTTTCCCAGGCTGGGCTCAAATTTGCAATCCTGTTTCAGCCTTCCAGAGTGCTGGGATAACAGTCAGGTGCCACCATGCCCAGTTTGATTTACAACTTTGTAATCCAAGAATGAATTTTTTTGACATGAGAAGGAAATAGGGTAAGCATTGACAAATTATTACAAATTGATTACTCACCCAAATGAGAAAGGCCTGAGCTTTAAAAGACAAGGCTGAGCCATGAAAAAGTTTTGGACTGCTCCATCTAGATCCATTTTTTGCTGCTGCAAGATGGAAGTTTTAGAAAGTATCTACTCCCAGAAGTCTAAGGCATAGACAGATACTTCAGAGAGTTTGTGGGAAGCTGGGCTTCATCCTGAACTTGGGGTATAATTTATGGGGTTACTTCTTCATGTAATGTAATGGGAAGTAAATCCAGCCAGACACAATCACAGCTAGATATGGAACAATATGGAACAATCAGGCTCCAAAGATAAGCAGCTGTTGAATGTTAATTCCTGGGACAGACTGAATCATTCACCCGCCTAATTCTTTCAACTGATAGGTTGTGCTTTTGTGCTTTACAGATACTATTATCCTAATGTGAGAGACCAGATGGTTGCCAAAGGAACCTTGCCGTTATCGAGGATCTGTGCATTGGTAACTATGCAGCACCGTGAGGATGTGGGAATACAGACCTTTAATCTCCCTTTGATTCCCAGATTTGAGGACAGGAAAGAATTGAGGAACCAGTCATCAGGTAATTGAAGACTGATGTGTCTTTCCCTTTCAAAAGTAATATACATAAATATCTCTTTTCTAAATTAGTGATTCTTCACTTTTGTGGGTACTTACCCTTTGAGGATCTGATGAAAACTATAAGACATCTTTTCAGAAAATGAGTATAGAATGTTAGCTGCACATTTTGCATACAATTCTGGGAAAGTCATAGTTCCATGGCCTCTGTAAAAATGTTGCTTTCTCATCTCCCTTAAATTTAAGCATTAAATAAATCCTCATAGCATTGATTCTAGGTATTATATAGGTACACTCAGAGTATTATTATCCTAAGGCAACATGAACAGATGTGACATTGATGTAATATAGTTAAAGTTAGGATTCGGATTGCAAGGCATTAACTAAAATTTAGAAGTTTGAGTGGTATCACAAACTATTAGTTCCATCAATATGATCTACCCTCTTAGTTTATCCAGGATTAGTTTCCTAAATCAAGTAGCTATGTATGCTTGCTGAAGAACATCTGCTAAAACAAAAGGTCTTATCCTGCCCTCACTGATCATCTTGTTATGTTATTCCTTAAAGCTTTCCTTGAAATAAGACAGTAGGTTGGTAGAATTTTTTTTATTAAAAGATGGCATGTGGTTGTTAACACTAAAGCGCATATTAAATGTGGTTATGGGGGTTGGGGATTTCGCTCAAGCGGTAGAGCACTTGCCTAGCAAAAGCAAAGCCATGGGTTTGATCCCCAGCACGCCCCCACCAAAAAAAAGTTGGTTCTGACCATCAACAGCTTCTCTGTTAAGGCTCCTTATCATTCATTAGGACTGTAGTATTTCTCTTTCTGCATTCCTGTTTTTAGTATATGTGCTGCTGAAGTGAGCACTCTTTCTGCATTCCTGACTAGGACTTTGTGGTTTTGTAGAACAGAGATTCTTCTTAAGCTTTTGCTGTTTGTCCTCATTCTTCAGGCTTACTGGATGTGGGCATAAGGTACCGGTGTAGTCCAAGAACAACAGAGGGAGTTCTTGCTGCCCGAACTGTCTCCATCTCGGTTCACATTATCAGAGCCTGTGGACTGCAAGCAGCAGCCAAGTAAGTCCACCTTAGAAAAGCAGTTCTCAAACTTTTTTCCACTTCAGTCCCCACAAGATAATCCTCAGATGTGCCTGAACTTTCTTGTGTACCATTCCCAGTTCACTAACCACAACTCTTTTACTGTTAAGAAAACTTTTCAAAGTTTATGTGAGTAAAATCATTTATAGATATTGCCATAACGTTATTGCAATTCAGTTTCTTCATCTTTTCCAAGAATTTTATGCTTACCTTTCTTCACCACTTACCTCTGTGGTCATATAATATACCTCCAAACCACACCATGCCCAATCACTGCAACTCCGCTATAAACTCAGGTTCACACATTTCAGTCCTTGAGTACCACCTCTTGTTTTGCCATTTGGTCTGTTTTCAACATAGATGGCAAAGAGCCTATGAAAATTTAAGTCAGACCTTGACATATGTCTATATAAAACCCATCAGTGACCGTCCATCTCATTCAAAGTAAAATCCAGAGCCCTTAAAACGGCTATAAAATCCCACATGGTTTGACCCCTGTTATCTTTGTGACCTCATCTCTTCCCACTAGTCTCTCCTCTGTTTACTCAATTCTAGCCACTGGCCTTCTTGCTTCTGAACACACCAGACACGTTTTCCCCTTAGGGCCTTCGTCATACTGTTGTCTCTGCCCAGAACACTGTCTCTGAAGAAGAACAGCATGGCCCACTCCTTCACCTCCTTCATGTCTCTGCTCATACTTCTCTTGGCCTCTGATATTCTCCCTCACTATGTCTACTTAAACTCCTATTCTCCTTCAAAATTTTGTCACATTTGCAGCCTTCCATTATCTCTTCCTAAATATAGACAGATATATTAGTCACTTTCCCTGGGACAGAATACCCAATACCCACAATTTAAAGGAGGAAAAGTTTAATTTAGCTCATGGTTTCAGTCCTTGATCAGCTGGCTCCAAAGCAGAGGCATCATGGCAGAAGGACATGACAAAGCAGAGCTGCTTGGTTCATGGCAGCCAGGAAGCAGGGCAGGGGAAGAGTGCCAGAGAAGAACTGGCAAGGCATCATATGTAGTACCAAGGCAGTGCCTCCACTGTACACCCAGACACACCCAGTAGTGTGCTGTACTAATCTGCTATACATTTCTTAATCTAATGAAATTGACACAGTCTCAACAGAATTATAGCTTTAACTTTAGCCTTTCCTCCTTCTAGATAAGACGCATTTTAAAAAATTGTACAGAACAGAGCCCTGCTCCTTTGAGCCTTCCCCAAATTGGTTAACATGAGTTCAGTGCTGGTCCTTCACATTTTCCTTCATTGCAGTGAACAACAAATGTAACTTGTTCGACTGCATTTGGTTCCTCTGGTCTTTGACTGAAGGGCACTAATAGTACAATGCCCTGGTGTATCACTTTGATGGGCAGATGAATATTAACTACCCCTTCCCCCCTGTAAGTACTCTAGATTACTAATAAAGGACGTTATGACGCTGCCAAAAGCTTAGGTAGAAACACTGTTGGTTAGTATTGGTGAGCTCATGAAAGTAGCAGAGATAGTGTCTAGGCAATCAGTCTGATTTCTGATAATACTGTAATATGTACCTTCTTCTCGTTTCCACCCCTCTCCCCACAGGGCTTTGGCTGAGAAGGAACCCGCTCTACAGTTTAGTGCCACTGTTGGGGTCAATGCCTCTGTCACAGCTCATCTCTCATTCCTGCCCAAGGGAGAACACCGCCAAACCCGTCCTGTGGCCTGTTCCTTCTGCCCTGAGTTCTCCCATCACATTGAGTTCCCGTGTAACTTGGTAACTCAGCACTGTAGTGGAGAGACCTGTTTCCTGGCAGAGGTATTGGAGTTTGCAGAAATTACTTTTGCTATCTATCATGAAAATACCAAATCAGGTGAGCATCGAATGACTCATCACGATCAGAATTTTTTAAAAGTGACTCTGCTTTAAATAGTATAACCCTTCCTAGGAGATATATGCTGAAGTATTTAGAGGTAAGGAGTTATAATCTTTTCAAATTATTTTTGAAGAATATAGTAAAAAGTAAGAATATATATTTAGTGTGTATTAAGAGAGAATTTAGAGATAGCATGGAAAGAGACAAAGCAATTGTGTACAGATATTAATGGGTGAATCTAATGAAGGATGTGTAGCAGTTCATTATAATATTCTTGCAATTTTTCTGTATGCCTACAGTTTTTTCAAAATAAAATGTTTAAAAATTTTCAAGGACATTCAGGCTTTGTTTAGCATGTGAGCAAGATAATCTTTAATTCATTTTTCAATATTAAGATTTAGTGAATGTAAGTGGAGAGTTATGTGAATATACTGTAAATACAAGACTTGGTCAGTAGACCACCAAATTAATTTTTTTCCCCTTTTTTTTTTTTTTTTTTTTTTTTTTTTAATTTAACAGTCAGTGATATAGCCAGTATCCAGTCGTGCAAAGAGTATCTGCTAGGAGTAGTAAAGATTCCAACAAAAGAGCTACTGGTCAAGAGATCTGGTAAGGATCCTGAATTATCACTTTCTACCCTTGCCCATTCACTTCCCTTCAAGAGGTAATCTCATCTGACTCCCTTGCAAAATATGTGGAAGGAAACACCCCTTAACACATGCTTCTGAACTCTTTCAAAAGCATTTTAAGGTTTTCCCAATCATTCTAATGATCGTCTAATAAAACAAAAGGAGCTGAAAACAGTGTACTCATTCTCCCCTAGGAAAGATAACGATGATGATGGTGGTGAATATGGCAATATGATACAATTCTCATATTAACACTTTGTAAAATATTTTCTCAGATCTTGAACTTTAAGATAACTGTTTGGCAAAAAAAAAAAAAAGATAACTGTTTGGCAAGGGTATATTGCTATTTTCACTTGACAGATGAAAAAACAGGCTCAGAGAGGTTAAGAGATTTGCCAAAACCACACAGCTAAGAAGTAGCAGAACTAGAAATCAAATCCAGTTTCACTCATTTTTCACTACTGTCCTCCATCACTGAGGAAAGAATTAAGGGCATGAGATAAAAGCATGAAAGAATAGACAAAACCACCAAGGCAATGTGGAAATATTGATCCCATCTTTCTCACTACTAGTTGGTGACCTTGACCAAGTCATTTGACCTCTGTGAGCCCAACTTTTCTTAGGTATTAGTTGTGACAGATTTACAAAGTAGGAATTGATGTAATAAGAGAAAAAAATGTGACACATAGTGGGTACGTAGTAAATGTGAAGTTTTCCTTCTGTTGTCCTTTTCCTAGGATTGTGTAATGTGGTTTCCAGAATTCTATCACATCTCCAAATTTAATTGTAAATTAAAATTTGAGCACTATCCTAATAAACAGGACCTGCCTATGGTCTGCCAAAAAGAAGTCTGTACAACTTGATATAGGACTCAGATTTCACTTCTGCCACTTACTATTTGTGATCTAGAACAAGTTACTTCATCTCTCAGATCCCAGTTTCTTCATCTGTAAACATGGAAGTAAGATCTACTTCGCAAGACTGGGAGCGTCTACTGAAATCATGCGTGTGAAAGACCGTGTCATAGGGCTGGGTGCGTAGGACCCTTTGGCTCCTTCCTTCTGAAACTTAATATAGTTTTTCAGGGAGCAGGCACCAGCTTCTAAATCTCTACAGATTAAATTTCACCCCTTACATGTAAACCTGTTAGACCACTTAGGATAATACAGTGTCATTCGCCTTTGTATTCAGTGTTCTTCCAAAGTGAACATTCTGTCTTTCCTCCTGCCAGTAATCTCAATTACAGACTCACAGAGCCAAAAGGACAATCTAATCTAAGCAGTTCTTAAATGCAGGTGTGAGATTGTTTGTAGACAAGCGCCTGCACAGTTTTCTGGTGCTTTAAAAGCAAAAGGAGTCTGTGACCAAATAATGTTTAAAAGAAGTAGGTTGACCTGGCATGGTGGTACAGGCCTGTCATCCCAGCACGGTGGGAGGCTGAGGCAGGAGGATTACAAGTCTGAGCCAAGCATGGGCAACTTAGTGTCATAACAAGGCCATGTCTCAAAAAAATTTTTTTTAATTTAAAAAGGGTTGGAGATGTAGGTCAGTGTGAAGGCCCAAGGTTCAATCCTTAGTAGCACAAAAAATGAAAAAACCACTAGAAAAAATAACTCACCAGGCATGGTGGTGCACTTGGGAGGTTGAGGCAGGAGGATTGCCTGGAGTTCAAGGCCAGCCTGGGCTACATAGTGAGATCAAGTCCAGTTTGAACTACATAGCAAGACCCTGTCTCAATAGACAGACAGAGATCAAACTAATACTCAGGTGAGAAGTTACTCAAAGCAGTCATCATTCATTAGACTGTCCAAGCTGAAAGGATCCTTAATATCAACATTTGCAGCCTCCTTGTTTTCCAAACAAAAACTAGGAAGCCCAGAAAAAATTAAATGCCTGCCTAAAAGTTATTAAATTTTATATAATCTTCGGCAAATTAATCTTAATAAGGCTAAATCTTCTCATTTATAAAATATAATAAAGCCTTTCTTAGAAAATTGCTGTTAAGTATTATTATACTAGGCCACAGTCTTTGTCTTACATAATTCTGAAATCCAAAAAGCTCTGAAAATCAGGTTTTTGAGTGACTCATTATGCAGCCAATCTCAACCTCATCTGGAAGATTCAGACAACCATCTATACAATACAGTTTTATTGGAACACACCATGCCAATTGGTTTATATACTGTCTGTGGCTAGTCACTACAACTACATAGTTGAATAGTTTCAACAGACACCAAATAGTTCATAAAGTCTAATATTTACTGTCTGGCCTTTTATGGCCGAAGTTTGCCAACCCCTGACTTATATGCTCCCTGACTGTTATATAATATTCATTTTGTTCTAAAATCTGTAAAATTCTAAATTCAAAAACAAATCTGTCCGTAAAAGTTTCAGATAAAATAGTATGAACATAGGGTAAGTGAACTGTAGGCTTTGGAGCCAGCTAGACCTGGGTTCAAATCCTAATTCTACCACTTGTTAACTGTAACAACTTGGTCAAGTCTCTGAGCTTCCTTTTCTTATCTATAAAATAAGGATTATTATCCCATCTAATCCTTAGAACTTCATAGAGCTATCAAAGGAGTTAAATGAAATAATGTACATAAATTACTAGCAGACTGTCTGAAATATAATAGATAATAAAAAGCAGCTGTTACTATTTTGAAATCTAGTACCTGGTCCTTATGTTCACAAAGTGGCAATTCCCTTGGTGGAATGCCTGGAAACAGACCCCAGATCTCTTGACTTTTTGTCCCATGCCTTTTCCATTGTACTCATAGTACCATAATAATATATCATACCTTTCATAGCATTTTTCTTTCAAAGCTCTTCCTCAACCATTGTCTCATTTAGAAATTAGAACACTTTGTCTTCTAAAAAAAGATTAGCATGAATTTTCCCATTTGTGAGATAAATCAAAGCTTAGGGAAAACAGTGGCTTGCGCAGAAAGTAAATCACTGATTTTAGGTTGAGCCAACGAGAGAACTCAGATCTTCCAACTTGTAGCCTTTGTTCTTCCCATCTAATCTCATTGCTTCTCAGTGGTCAGATGAAAGACAAACTCCAACTCACTGTGGCCATGTTTTCTGTTCTGCCTTGGGCCAGGGTGACATGGGATGAGTGTTTTTTGACTTGTTTACTTTTAAAACAATAATTGAAAATCTTTCTCCCTTCTCCCATAAGGGATCACAGGGTGGTATCCTGTCCTTTCACCAGAAGACACAGGCCTGCCTCATGGCTTAGAGCTTATGCAGAAGGTTGTGGGTGGTCTGGAACTTTCAGTTTCCTTCACCCGTCCTGGAGATAGAGAACGGGTATTGGAAGCTGCTGAGCTGTTGGGCTGGAGCTTTGAAAACAACTTGAAGGATCTTGTCAAGAAAGACAAAGAGGAGCCAGCCACCATCACCATCTCTACTCCAAGACTGTGGCTGCCCATCCATTGTTTGCTGTTTGCTGGCCACAAGCACATTCATAAGAACACATATTGCTACCTTCGCTATAAGTTATATGATCATGAAGCCTTTTGGACCCCTCTCAAGAAGCCTAAGGAATCTGCAAACAAAAACCAGGTCATGGTTACTTTCAAGGCATCCAAAAGGGCAGAAGTCACTCGGGGTCCATCGCTGCTTTGGTACTTCAGGGAGGAGAGGCTAGAGATCCAAGTGTGGCGAGCTTATGGCAGTGATAGTGTGGAGAGGCCCCACCAGACAGACAGCTGGATTGGATCTGCCTATGTGGATTTGGCCAGACTTGGGGAAAGGTCAGCAAGAACACTAACTGTCAGTGGTAAGTGAGAAAACAGGCTCCGTTCTAAAATGATTTGAGCACTTTCTCTCTGTCCAGCACTATGTGAGACACTCTGGTTACAGTACCTTGTTGGGGTCAGCACAGATCAAAGAACTGGCTCTAAAGTATGTAGCAGTAGAGTGCACCCAAGTTCGTCAGTTTCGTCACCTAACAGTACCTAGAATATTGTAAACACTCAGTTAATATGTATAGAATACAAATGAATAAACGGGAATACGTTTTACCACATGTATAAAGGCCTATAGGATTACTAGGGTGTGTTCTTACTGATTACGTTGAAAAGATACTTGCTAAAGGGAGCAGGATAGTCATCCTTTCTGGTCAGCACATCTTGGAATCATAAAGAAAATCTACACTTTAATAAACGGCTCACAAGGCAGAGAGGAAAAAGCTAACATTTTGTAAGTGGTATATACTGGTTACTATTATTTCACTTTATTTGGTATTTGATTCATGTGCTGGGAATTCAAAGATGGATAGAAATATTACCTGGCCTCATTGACTTTATAGTCTAGTGGGAGAATAAAATAGTAAATAATTATAGTGAAACATAAACACTTTTAAAAAGATATTTTCAGTGGTGCTCTGGGAACAAAGGGATGCAACATCTTTGATTAAAGGACAGTGTCTCAGTGGAAGTAATACTTGAGTTTCACAGAATTTAGAAATAAACCAAGGAAAAGAGGAAAGAAGGGAATTCTAGAGAAGGGAAGCATATGTGTTTAGGCACAGAGGCATGAAGCAGTTGGCATACATTTTAGATGTTATCAATAATGTGGACAGCTGGATCATAGAATACATAGGTTAGGAAGTGATGGAGATGAAGCTAGAGAGGTAGACAAGAGTACTACATTGAAGACATTCTCTTCTAAACAGAATAGATTGGACTTCTTCCAAGAGCAATGGAAAACTATTACACTGGGTTCTGAAAAGAGGTAAGACATAGCTTTGCACTCTGGAAAAACAAGGCTAGTGACTATAATGCAGAATGAATTGGTACGTGAAAGGTATGTCTGCTCACTTTACAACTACAATATTTAGCTTCACAATCCTGTAAGGTTATTTTTCCTACTTTACACTTGAGGAAACTGAGTCATGACCCTATTTTAACCCTGTTAGACTTTAGCTCTGACCATTTTGTTTAACAGGTGACCTAGTTTAAAATAGAAGAACTGAGTGTGTTAGGGTGACTGCCCGAAGCACCCCCACTGAATATTTCCTCAGAGATTTCAGAGTGTTGCCAGGAATGGTGGTGAACACCTGTAATCCCAGCATCTAGGGACTCAGGCAGGAGGATTTCAACAAATTACATAGCAAGACCCTATCTCAAAAATAAATGAAAGGGGCTGGGGATTTAGCTCAGTGGTAGAGCACTTGCCTAGCAAGCACAACCCTGAGTTCAATCCCCAGCACCAAAAAAATTTTTTTTTAAATGAAAGAAAGTAAATTTTGAGAATGTTTTTGTTTCCTGCTTACCTAGGCTTATTCTTCTCCATTGTCTTGCAGGTGTGTATCCTCTGTTTGGACGAAATGCTTCTAACCTATCAGGAGCTGCCTTGCGAGTTCATGTGGTTCTTTCCTGTCTTCCCCCATATGCTGAGCACACTCCTGAGCTGGACTCCATGGACTGCAGCAGCCACAGTGAGTCTGAGCAGCTTCCGAGAGAGAATGACAAGATGCAGCTCTCTCCACCCTATGGCCACCAGATGTCTTCTACATCCACCCAAGTTCCCTGCAACAGCACCTCAGGTGAAGTCTGCCTGGCCCAGGAGGGCCCTGCTGAATTGGATGGAACTTTTGCAGTCAACATCCTGGTAGAAAGAGCAATGCACTTGAGCTTGAAAGGTATGCTCTGCTCACTTACCCAGGAGAAGATGTCTGCTTCCTCAGGGTATGGTCCTGTCTTCACTAATCTTCAAATCATGGCAGCACCTATAAGAAGGTTTAATTATCTTAATAATTACTGTGTTTCTCAAGCCTAATGATTTAAGTAATGTGAAAGCCTTTCTAAATTTCAAACTGAACTTGCCAAACTGGGCATGGTGGTACACACCTGTAATCCCAGCACTCGGGAGGTTGAGGTAGGAGGATCACTGCAAGTTTAAGGCCAGCCTGGGCTACATAGCAAGTTCAAGACCAGGCTAAACTACATGGCAAGACCTGTCTCAAAAAAAAAAAAAAAAAAAAACCTGACCTTGTCAGTTATCCAGATCAGAAACCCAAGCATCAACCCAGATACTTCTCTTTTCCTTATCTACCATTATATCATCACATCTATTAAATTCCTCTCTCAAATTTCTCACCGATCTCTTCTTCCTTTGTCATTGCTACCCCCTCAGACCCTCAGCACACACCTAGGAATGATGATTTTTAACACCAGGTCCCTAAGGCCCCAAGGAATATAGGTATAAAATGCAGATCTTGGATAGAAAAATAATTACATTTTTGTTTCTATTAACCTCTAATTAAAATTTAAGGCTGGGGTTTTAGCTCAGTGCTTAGAGTGCTTGCCTAGCAAGTGCAAGGTCCTGAGTTCAATCCCTGGCACAAAAAAAATTTAACATTTTCTCCACTTACAGTTGTGGGCATAGATTCTAGTAATAGGAACAGGAACTATATAGTATCAATATAGACATCACAAGTTTTTTTCCTATTACATTATAGTTATTACAGATATCTTAGAACATCTTTTATATCTATTATTTCTTTGAATCACAGTAACTATTATTTCCACTTAGAGCTTGTTAATACAGCATAGCTATTATACAAAGTTCTTTTTAAGTATTGATAACTTCATCAGTACAATTGGATTTTTTTATAATCATAAGTATTTTCACACTGTACATTTTAAAGAAACACTGTTAGATGAAAAAGTCCATAGATTTCACCAGACTGCCTAAAGAATTTGTGGCACAGAACTCCCATCCTACCTTTATTTGGCCTTACACTCTCCCCTAAAATTTTCGCTTTGCTATCTCCTTTCTTTTTCCTGCCTCATTCCAGACTCATTCCCAGACTCAGATCAAGTGTCATCATATCTGGAGGGTTTCCTGTTATTTATTTTTTTTAATTTTATTTTAATGGTACATTTTATATGTAGATATTGATAACATTTATCATAGGGAATTTGTACCTGTACATGATTTCCTACTTTGCTCTCCCACAGTTAAATTTCTTATGGGAAATGTAATAGATAAATCACAGGGATTAACACGTTCCACCAGCTTGAACCACTGGTGGTACATGCATAACTGTCCATTGGGCAGCTTATACCACTGGTAGTACAAACAGATCTAGTCACTTTCATTGGCCTTTTTACTAATAAAATTAATGAAAAGCCACCCAATAGAACCACGTACCACCAGTGGTTCAAGCCTCTCAGCAGCAAGACAAATACAAATTACAATCCTTTGTGAACAAATTAATAAAATAATTCAAAAAATACTTATTAAGTAGCCACTATGTCCAATACAGGATATGGCATCATGGCCTTTGTTAGATGGTTTCTGTCACCAATTTTCTATTCTTATTGCCACCTTGTTTATTCAGGCCTCAGAACTCAGACTAATGCCTTAACCCTCTGAATGGTTGTTTCCATTATTCTCCTCTAATATCTTTTCATTCTGTCACCAGGATTATATGTCTGGCCAATAAATCTGACCCTGTCTCACCACAGATTAAAATACTTAGTTGGTTTCATATCACCTGCAGTCTTGGTAACATTGTGCACAAAGTGCTTCCTGTCTGGCCCAATTAGTCTTTCCAGCTTTATTTTTCAAAATGTTTTACTTACATTCAACAACTGGTAGTATGACAGTATTTTTTCTCAGACTACCAAGCCTTTGACTATGCTGTTTCTTCTAATTAAAATGCCTTTTTCATCTCTTATTTGGCAGATTTGTTCCTCCTCCAAGAGTAGACTAAAGTGACACCAACACTTTGTAGCCTACCTTGCCATCCCCGTTGGCAATAAACCTGCTTCTTTGCAAAGCTTTTCCCTATCACCACAGCCCTCTCACAGCTTTCCTCTCTCATGTCATTTATTGCTCTGCACTAAAAATGTCTGTTAATGTGTTTTTCCACTAGGCTGTCTATTCTTTGGGACAAGAGTCATGTGTTGTTTATTTCTGTCTCCCAGCACTCTCATCCTCATGATGCAGCTAGGCAAATATAATGTCCTCCTGTTTTGTGAAGAAGAGTCATAACCTCTCACATTTCTGCCATGAGTTATAAATCTGTAAATTACTTATTACTTAGAATCTTTCTATGTAGCCAGGTCAGGGCAAGCATCAGGGTGATCACTTGACTCTCAGAAATCTCTTTTATATCCTCACATCCACCATCACAGTAGTAAGCCCATGTAGTCCTTCCCCTGACAGACATTTCTATGTCAGGCACTGTACTCGGGGCCCTCAGGGTGCAGACTTGCCCTTTGTCTCTTTGAAATGGGCCTTCCAAATGACAATATAATAGAATTCTGGAATAGGAGTCAGAAGCCTAAGCTCTGGACCTAGCTAAACCTCACTTGTGACTTTGATCAACCTTCTTTCCCTTTTCCTCACATATAAAATGTAGTGGTCATATAAGATCACCTCTAAGATTCTCTTTAACTCTCATCTTCTAACACTATGGATCAGAGGGCAGTTTATGCCACTCTCTGAGTAGCTAAAAGTCTTGCTAAGTCAAGCTCTTGCAAAAATCATTTGCATGCTTCTTTAGTATCCACATTGGCTTACCTTCTGCCTTCCACAGAGTTCTCAGTGTACGTGTCCCTTTCATGCTTTGAAAGCCTCTTCCTTGAGGGAGGTAATAAATGGTTTCTTTGGGTCAGGCTCATGGTAAGGATTCAGAAATAGCCCTGAACTCTAGGAACTTTGCCCTCAGCAAAACATCTTCAAAACTTTCTGCAATCCCCATTATAGTTCTGGTATCAGTGTCCACTGTGATGCTTGCCCTGACCCAGCTACATTAAAAAAATTCCAAATAACAAGTGATTTACTTAAATTCAAGAATTTAAGTATTCTTGAATACTTTTGTTAGAAAAGGCTTTCGGGAGCCTTCCTCTTTTTTTAGTCAGCACCAAGCTAGGTGCATTGTCATATGCCTGTAGTCCAGCTACTCAGGATACCAAGCAGGAGAATCACTTGAGCCCAGGAGTTTGAAGCCAGCCAGGGCAAGAGAGTGAGAGCTGGCCAGGTGTGGTGGCACATGCCTGTAATCGGGAGGCTGAGGCAGGAGGACCACTGCAAGTTCGAGGCCAGCCTGGGCTACATAGTGAGTTCAAGGCCAGCCTGAAATACACAGTGAGACCCTGTCTCAGGAAAAAAAGAAGAAAAAAAAAAGGTAGTGAGACCATCTTTAATTTAAAAAAGAAAAGAATCAGCTTCAGTACTCTTCAGATTCGTGCACTTACATTAGACAATGCAGGTATTTCTAGGCCTGTTTTATAGTTGAGGCAATTTAAGAACAGGAAAGTAAAGTCATTTGAATAACAAAAGTTATACCCAGTAAACACCCAAATTAGCTTCAGTATCATAAGTTCTAGAGGTGCTGTTTAACCTATGCAGGCTATGGGAGGGGCCTCTCCAGCTTCCCATGCCCTCCTGTGCTTTTGGCATAGTCTTTATCTTAGTGGATTGTAATTAACTACTATGTCTGTCACCCCTAGATCAAGAATCGGATTTAGGGCTGGGGGTTGAGCTCAGTGGTTAGAGTGCTTGCCTTGCAAGCACATGGCCCAAGCTCAATCCCCAGTACCAGAAAGAGAATCAGTTCTGACTTAGCCACATGTGGTGTCACACTCCTATAATCGCAACACTCTGGGAAACTGAGGCAGAAAGATCACAAGTTCAAGCCAAACCTGGGTGATTTAGAGACTTAGCAAGACCTGTCTCAAAATAAAGAAGAGATGAGGTTGTAACTTAGCGTGAAGGCCTGCTGCTCCCCCGCAAATCAAATCTGACTAATCTGTGACAGAGATGAAGTGTCAGCTAATCTTAGCTTAGTAGAACTGGACTAAATTTTTATAACATACAAAATTAGGCACTGCTTAAGAGGAAAACTTCCATTCCCTTCAGGCCAGAAGGAAGCTCTTCTCTTTACTATTTAATGTTAAGTAAAATTATTACAATGGAAATACAGTGGAGGACAAGTTGAGAAATTTGGCTGGTTGTTCCAAATGCTAGTTTATCAGGTGTGCAGTGAAGGAGCCACTTTGCTTTTCTGTCCCTTATTGCCTTACTTGTAAAATATGGAGAGAGGCATCTATCTCTCTTACGTGATTTCAGGTGTTTATCAGCATAAATTCAGTGTATGAAAAAGAAGTGCCAGCTATAAAGTATTACCCAAATACGAGAAGTTGTTACTATAATCTCATTGACTATGCCATCCATAAAACATAAGAAATTGAATGAAAACTCTTAAATGGTAAAGTTGGTTTACCTCATATCTTCTTAACTGCTCTCGGTGTGTGTCTCAAGTCTGTGGGAGGTACGATGACTTTCCTCTGGTCTGTCTCCAGAAGTGTTTCAGAACTTGACCTTTTCTAGAAATGTAAACAGGCCCGGATGAATTTCCACCCATAAGAGGAAACCAGAGAAACCTGATAGATCTGCTCTCCCACGTTGATTTTTTTATTAACTGCCTGTTTGGCCTAAAGGCCAACTGTTTCTGGCCAAGGAAAAATTTTCTTACAAAATGAAAATAATTGTTTTGTTTCAAGGCCTTTTGCAAATAATAGTTTCAAGAGTAAAACTTAAGGGTTAAGGTCTGGTGAGCCAGTGGTATTAAAAAGAGATCTGAGTGATATTGGTATACATCTAAAATTAGAATTTTATTGTGGGAAATGATTTGAGAGCATATTTCAGATGAGAAAACTTAGGCCGAGGAAGCCAGAATGAAGTGGTTTACTAGATCAGTGGCAAAGTGAAATAGCAGAAAGTTTGCTAGAAGCATTTCAGATACAGGGTGTAGCTTGAGCAAAGACCCAAAAGTAGGAGATGGCTAGGAATGGTCCCGATTATAACTGTATTATGGGAGGCTTCTTCCAGGAATCCTTTGCGGTATCCTAAAGCATGATCACTATATTCTATTTCAGGGAGCCCCTTGACCGAGCGGAAAGTACCCATACCCAGTTGTTGTGTATCCTTTGCAACAGCAGAGGAGCCATCTCCTGTCTACACCCAAGTGGTTGAAAACACAGATTCTCCCATCTGGAACTTTCAACAGCAGTCAAGGTGTGTATTTTCTGATGTTCACCACCCTTCCAGAATTGGCTTTTTGTTCCAAGAGACGAACTCAGAGCTAGAATTATAACAGGTACAACGTATTTGAGCAAAACTGGAAAAATGCTTTTCTTATGTAGGCATTCATTGAACGCTAGTGCTTATGAATTCACAGCTAGCAGTGATTTAAATTTTGTTGCAGTGTTTTTAATTCTGGTTGGTACAACTCAAAAATTATTCAGTGAAAAAAAAAATTATTCAGTGAGGTGGCTTTTTATATGCCCTGCCAGTTCTAAGTAGTGGGAATTGAAGATAAATTAAGATACTCTCCAAGCCAGGCATGGTGGCACATGCCTGTGACCCCAGTACTCTGGAAGGCTGAGACAGGTGGATCATGAGTTCAGGCCCAGCCTGGAATACATAGTAAGTTCAGGGCCAGCCTGGAACATAGTAAGACTTCATCTCACTCACTCACTCACTCACTCTCTCTCTCTCTCTCTCTCTCTCTCTCTCTCTCACACACACACACACACACACACACGGAGCCTGGAACATAGTAAGACTTCATCACACACACACACACACACACACACCCCTACTCAGAGGAGGCCAGGCTAGGCAAATTAGCAAGCCCTCCCAACCTGGAAGTTCAGGATAAGCTTCATCAATAAGACTTCTCTGCCCAATACTGAAGAATGAAGAAGGGCGGGAAGAGTATTCAAGGCAGAGAGAACTAATCTCGGGAAAGCTGTGAATTATTTATCCTTGGAAAAGACTTCTGGTACAGTGGGAAGAGACTGTTCTTTTGAACCGGAATGACTTGGCCTCCGATCTCATCTCTGGCATTTATTAGTTATGTGAACAAATTGTACAATAATGTCTCTGAGCCTTGGATTCCTCATCTTTAACATGAGGATAATTTTATAGGTTTGCTATGAGGTACAAATTAGATGATATTTAGGAAAATTGCTTACACCAAATGTTAGCCATCCTTTGGAAGACCAAAAAAGGGGAGGTAGGGTCCTATTAATCAAGTTGCTGTGCCACTCAGAAGTGGGCTGGCAGAGATGGCACAGAACTGGGGCGCAAGGTTTGTCCTTCCTTTTCTTCAGTTATCAGTCATCATTTAAAGTATGGTTCCTAATATTAGCTATTGCTACTGTTATTACACAGCATTACCTCTTATAAGTTTAATTCTTGCCCACCAACACTAGCCAGCCATACCATATGGTGTCTTATCTGCTATTTTCTCACAATGTTTGTGTACCTAATTAAGTTTCAGCAGTTGCTCACATGTTCAGTGTTGTGTAATTTGACAGGCTAGTCTGAGTGAAAACTCAGTAATACTGTATCTGTTGTAAGCTACTGGAAATTCTGGCATTGGTGGCCAGGGAACTCGATGTAAAATATCAAGTCTGCTCCGGAAGTCAGGAAACCAGATTACTGAGCTTCAAAGCAGAAATGATTTGTTCATCACAACCTAACAACATAATGTAGTTATATAATTTTATGAACTTGATGAAGGGACCTTTACAGCTGAGGCATCTGTGGTCTAGGAAGATTATGTAGTCTGTGGTAAGAAAGGCAAGATTAGAAAGAAGATGAATGGTTGTGCATTTACAGTTCTTTTATCACAAAATTATTTCATTTGATCCTCCTAGCCCCTTGTATGGAGATATTACCCCATGTAACAGGTGGAGAACCAGGGCTCAGAGAGGCTAAGTACATGCACAGAGTCACCCAAGTACTGATAGTAGAGCTAGAACTCAAAGGTGAATCTTTTGACACCCAACTGCAATTATTATCCTGACACTGCTTCATTTTAGCCCAGTGCATTGTGTTGATATTTTCAATGAGTATTTTTATTGGTATATGTTTGTAATACATAATAATAACAATCATCTCGGAGTAGTGTTACCTAAACATACTACATCCCAACATTTTTACTTCCCCTTATTGATCTTGAAAGTCTCTTAGTCTTCCCTGGATCTCCGTTTTGTTCAACTGGAGCATTGGCACCTGGTTTAAAACTTTACCGAGTTTAGTTGCTAATTGAAAAAATATAATTTGCTTCTTACAAGAATGTATTCAAGGTGCTTAGTGATTTATACTTCAACTTCTTTATCTGTTAGGAAAATTGGGCTCTATTTTGTTGCCTTGCTTCTGTACTGTGTAGCACTGGAATCAGGCAAACCAGGGGTCACAGCCCACCCCTGCCAGTTTCTCTTATGTGACCTTAAGCAAATCATTTTATGTGTCTGAGTCTAATAGTTCATAATCTGTAAAACAGGGTTGATGCCTCCCATATCACAGTATTTTGTGCAGATCAAATTTAGATGAAACATTTGACACTATCCTTGACCCAGGCTTTATGGTCAGTTAGAACTGGGTTCAAATCCTAACTCCACCATTTAATAGGTCTACAGCCTTAGTCAACCCACTAAACTTCTTTAGACCTTAGCTTCTACATCTACAAAATCAGACTAATTGTATTTTTCCCCTTCTTTTTCCCCTTCTCCCTTCTCATGACTCCCCTATCTTAAAGCATAAAAAGAATCCTTACTTACCCCGGTAAAGCCGTTCATTACATAGTAAGAAGCTCCCTTCCCATATTCCCTCCCCTGTCTTAAGAGAACCAGAGATTGGACATGGGAGATATTACTGGTGGTAAGGGGAAGAGCCCTCATCAGGGGTCCTGTCAAATTACTTCACCTCTCAGAGCTGCCATCCCTTTATGTTGACTGTGAAGGTTAAAGTATGTGGTAGAGTGGTGGCTGTGAGAATGAAGTGAAATAGTGTTGGTAAGCTACAGTGTATCTTCAGTCTTGTTTCATGCTGAAAAGGATTCCTACACAGTTAATATGCGGTGGTTGTCTATTTTAATAGGCTATCAAAAGAGCTGCTTCTGGACCCACAGCAAACCCTGGTCTTCAAAGTCTGGCATAAAGGAGGTATGCACTGTGTTGTTTGAATATTTATCAGGTTGTAAAAATAAACTCACATCCTACTGACAAGATGTCAATCTTTTTTTTTTTTCTTTTTTTGACCAATGAAACCATGGCCCTGATGGTACTAGGAATGCATATGTGTGGTACAAAATCCCATAGAAGGCCACACTGTTCTTTTATGGAATTTAAGTACCTAGAAATGATCTTTTGTTTGACTACCTGCTTAGTGCAGAAATCCAAGTACATTTGTACCTTTCTAATTTTATCTCTCAATAACCATAATCTACAGCATGGCACACACAAGTGATTTTTCTCCACTTTGGTATTAGATCTTCTGCCGACTCTGGCTTCTAAAGCAAGACCGTAGCATTTTTCACATGTAACACAGAGTCTGACAGGTTATGCTTCCTTATTTTAAGAACCACCCACAGAGGGAGGTATTGACATCCTGGTCATTAAACCCAGTTTTACTTAGCTACAATTTATCAACAAGTTCACAAGGGGGCCATAATTCGTATGTCTCATTGCCATGTGGCTTGAACCACCAGTGGTACTTGCCTGACTGTCCCATGCCTAACTACCACTTCTACCACTAGTGCTACAGCCACCAGATGGGGCAGTCATGCATGTACCACCGGTTGTTCAAGCGGCAGGAATGTATTAAGAGGCATAACCCAGCAGCGTTAAGAGCATTGCCTCTGAAGCCAGATTCTTTAGATTCAAGGGTGAATGACTTGACTTCTCTGTGCTTTAGTTTCCACTGCCATAAAATAGGGATAATAATAGTACCTACCTCATGGGGTTTTGAGAGAAGTAAATAAAAGCCTGACAGTGAATACACTGTCAGTTTTTGTTGTTTTTATTAGTAAATGTCATTGTGCTAAGGGCTTGATAAACATCTCTAATCCTGCAAGGTTAAAAAATACAATTAGTCTGATTTTGTAGATGTAGAAGCTAAGGCCTAAGGAAGTTTAATGACTTGACTAAGGTTGTAGACCTATTAATTGGTGGAGTCAGGATTTGAGCCCTGTTCTGACTGACCATACAGCCTTTGCTGTGCTAGTAAGACTGGATGACACAGAAAAATGAAGTGGTGGGGACTTCCGGTTGTCTCATAGCTTGTTAAATTTCATCTCACTAAATCCCTCCTGTAAATTTAGCTCCTTTAATTTTCCTGCTAGGGCTGGTTGTGAAATCTTAGGTTGTTTTGAGTTACCTACAGAGTAGTAGTTTGTTTACCAGTGCTGTTTCATTATTGACCACACAGCCTAAAAAACAGAGGGTATTCAGAATGTAAAGGAAGTTGACTTACCTTTCTTCTTGTGCCCCTTTTTGCAAAGGCTAGCGTGGATCTTGCTTTGATGATTAGTTCCTTGCTGCTTTACCCACTACCAACTTCCATGCAGAGAAACTGATCAGAAATCAGTTTTCTCATATCAACACAAGGAATTCTTTCTGTGTCCGCACAAGAGAACTCTTTTCTGTTTTCTATATTACTATCTCAATTCAATAGCTGAAAAAAAAATAAGCTCTGGTCCCATGCAGACCTGAGTCAAATCTTTGCTCTGCCATTTACTGTGTGACCTAATGTAGATAGATCACTTTACTTCTTTCCTCTTACCTGTCTTTCCTTTTTTATAAAATTAAGATAATAGTACTTGTCTTTCTAGGGTTTCATGAGGATTGGAAATTATGTAATATACATAAAACATTTGGCACGTAATTGTTGCTTAATAAATAGAGCTGTTTTAATTATTTTTGCCTATTTTGTAAGGGCTTTGGGGTATAAAGAATAAAATACATTCCCTATATTCAAGACCCCTAAGGGTCCTGTAAGATGTTATTATAAATGAGAGGTGAGAAAAATGCCTAGACCAAGCTAACCAATATTCATCTGATTCTATCTCTCATTGTGTGTAGGTGTCTTTTTCCTCTTAACTCCACCCTTTCCACACGGATTCAGCAAGCATGTTACAGAAAGTACTCTCTGTGCCAGTCACTAAGTGCCAGGGGTACAAAGGTAATATAAGACAGACATGGTCCCTCAGAGCTTATAGCCAGTGGGGGACACAAAATACTTACAGTGTAATGTGATTGGCAACATAGGGTGTTCTGGTAGGAAACATCTAACCTAGACTTACGATGTCAGAGAAAGCTTCCTGAACCATACCTCATCTGGGACATGAAGGGGTAGGACATTTCTGTAGTCACAGGGAACAGCAAAATACAGTACCCTGTCCTGATTTTCCAGGTGATTATGTGACTCTCTTTTCTAGTTCTTAATTAAATGTACATAAGTGTCTTAGAAAATTTGTCAATACAGACAGGTATAAATAAGAAAATGCAAACGCATCCTAATTCTATAATTTTAAGACCTACAGCCCTGAGGAAAACAACTGAGGTAGGAACCTCAGGACAAGAATAAACAAGGGTTTATTAAGTTCAGGAATGTTTGCTAGTTGCTTGTATCAAAAGGACAGGGCTCCAGCCTGCCAGCTCTTCCCTGCCACATAGAAAGGGGACTCTGCCAGGCACGGGCATCAGCTCTTTCAAACTCACGATCATCTTCTGCATGGCTTTGAATCACTGAACTCCCCCAGTCGCCTGAATCAGCTTCTCAATGCAGGACATGTCCAGCCATACTGCCCAGCTCTTCTCTTTCCCTACAGATGAGGAGAGAGTGATTGGTTTTGCTTCCGTGGACCTCTTCCCTCTGCTCTCTGGCTTCCAGTTTATCTGTGGCTGGTACAACATTACAGACTTCAGTGGAGAGTGCCAAGGGCAGATAAAGGTTGCCATCTCCCCTCTGGAGAGTTTAATACACTTCAAAGAAGAGAGGCAAGCACGACGTGGAATGGAGACCCAAGCGTCACTGGTATGTGCTAATCACACCTAACTAATAAGGGTTCTACCTAACAAAACCTATACAAAGATTCTTTGCAATTTGAGGTACTTTCCATCTTACAGAACACATTGTATATGGATTGATGTCTCGTAACAACCTCTTTACTTCTGGGGCATGATGAAAAGGTTCTGGAATTAGTAGTAGTTGCAGAACAGTGAATATCCTGAAAACCATGAATAAAACATTTTTAAGGGGTAAATTTAATAATAAATAGATTATATATCATTTTTTAAATAAAACAAGGTTAGTTGCTGTATAGAATCTGAAACCATATCCATTTTTTTAATCTGTCACAGTAAAATCATTGCTCTTTCATGAAAAAACTAAAAGAAAGATTGAGAAGAGTGGAATTAACAATAGTGAACAGAGACGACTCTTTCAGAGAGTTCAACTCTGAAAGAAAGAATAATTTTCCACATCATTCCAACCTTATGAAGGCAAAGGATTTGTTTTATTCATTTATCACATGCATAGACTCAGAGTCTGACACAGAGTGGGCATCAATAAATATTGAATGAGTGAATGCATAAGAAAATGACCAGGAGTTTATTGATCCCTGTTCATAGCAAGGTCTTTTCTTCAGCTCAACTGTAGAAGTCATGAGTCAAGAAATATCACAGCCACATTATCCTTACATGTAAACTAAACATAAGATGATTTTCAGCCAGTTTACAAACTAGCTGGAGGAACAAAATCATAAACATAGATAAAGCAACTAAAAAGCCATCTGATAATATAGTCTGTAAAATAAGAACAGTAGTACTACTGATTTCATGAGATAATTGTAAAGTTTAAAAGAGAAAATGTAAATTGCTTAGCACCGTGTTCAGCACATAGAAAAGTAAGCCAGGCATGGGTGGCTCACACCTGTAATCCCAGCAGGCTGAGGCAGGAAGATTGCTGCAAGTTCAAGGTCAGCCTGAACATAGTGAGCCCTTGTCTCAAAAAATGAAAAAAACTTCCAAATACACATGTACACATTGTTATGGTTTGTGTCTAGATGTCCCCCCAAAGCCTCATGTGGTAAGAGATAGCTGGATCTAGAGTGTGTGATTACTAAATTGATCCATTGATCGGTTTAGCATGGTTCTGCTGGGATCAAGTATGTGAGACTGAGATTGGGGGTGGGAGTGCGAGCTGCCCTGGGGGCAGGTAGCCTAGATAAAAGATACAGGAAGAAGCTAACTAGCTGCTTGTTTGCATTGCTTATTTGCATACATTCCTTGCAATTCCTCACTTTGCTTTGCTGCGTTGGCTGGGGCCCGCCCTGCCTCTGCCAGCTGCCCTGCCTCAGACCCAGCGGACTATAGACTGAAACCTCTGCAGACTGTGAGCTAAGAAACCTTTCTTCCCCTAACTTTGGGTGTCGAGTATTCTGTCCCAACAACGAGAGAAAAGTAACTAAAACACACATAGAAAGTAGTATTATACCGTGTAAATCTTACAAATTTATTTATACACTTTGTTCTACAAGGGTTTATGGTAACCCATGTACCATTTTTTTATTGCTTCAACAGATCCCAATGTACAGTCCCTTTTCCTTCCCTGCCTCTGATATACATGCTGCATTCCCCAGCCATATTGCAAGACATACTCAAGACCAGCTTACACACATCTCTTCGAAGGATCTTGAATTCTCCTCTCCTGGGAGGTGAGTAATTTCTCAATAGGAAGAGGTGGGGTCTATGAACTAGTTTATTATTTCTCTTTCCTTTGTTAGAGGAACTAGTTTATTATTTCTCTTCAGAGAATATATTGTCTTTCACCTCCCAAAACTATGCCAGGTTGCTTCCTAAGAAGCAATTGGACCATCTTTTTTATGAATCCCACCATGGACATGCAGATGGATATCAGGCTAGAGCATGTTCCCTCTTGTCAGAGAATTGGGTCTAAAAATAAGATTGTTTTCTTCCACCCTGCTCCCTTGCAGGCCCTAGTACCCTCCCCTGGGATCTTTCCCATGTCTTTCTCCTATGCTCAGGGAAGAGGTAAAGTGTATTCTCTCTGGCAGCCACTGCTACAACAGCAGTGTACTGAGTGCCTTGTTCCCACACAGGCACTCTCATACTGATTACCCACTATAAGGCCTGTTTCAGTGCTATGTAGTTTTGTACTGGGTCACCATGTGAAAAGATTCTCTGGCCTCTCTACAGAAGGAGCTGTATGTCTATCAATTTCTAAGCCCAAGGTTTAGATAATTCTTTTGTAATGTATGTTAAAAATGTTGGTTTGGCCATCATCTCATCAGTGACACATATGGGTAGGTGGGGTTATCTCTTGTACCCTGTTGAGTCACTTTAAGCTAAAATTTGTTTAGGGCTTTGCTTTTTGTTCATATAAAAATGTCACTGTTACCACTTCAGAAGGGCCGAATAAGAACGTCCTATTCTAATATAGCCATCTACCCAAGGGTAGGCTAGAATTCTCTTGCTAATCACCTCACCTGACACAGAAATCAGCTGTTTCTGACTGTGCTTTGTTCCCAGGGACAAGGTAGTGAAGTGTGAGGTCAGCAGATTTGGAGTCCTAGCTTGACTTTACCACTTACTAGCTATATGTGACCTTAAGCTAGTTACTATAATTCTCTGAGCTCCAGCTTTCTGAAGTGTTACATGAAAATAATAGATTACCTTGAGGGTTATGAAGAGTGAGAATAGAAATAACTAATATTTTCATGTCCATTATATACATCAAGTAATTAGGTTTTCACAGCAGTCTTGAGAGGCTTAAATACTAATAATACATGTAAAATGCTTGGAAAAAAAGTTTCCAAACTTTTTTTTTTGTGCTTTATTTGTAATAACCAAAACCTGTGTACAACTTAGGGTCCATCAACAAACAGATGAACAAATAACCAAATTGTTCTATATCTGTACAATGGGATACTGCTCAAAATTTTTTAAAATGCATTCTTGTTATACAACAAAATGAATCTCACAATAATTATGCCAAGGGACAGAAGCTAGAATAGAAGAGTACATTGTGTGTAATTCCATTTTATAAAATTCTAGAAAATGCATTCTAATCTATAGTGACATAAAACAAGGCAGGATGAATAAGGAGCAAAAGAGGAAAGAAGTAAAAAGACAAGAAGAAACCTTAGGAGATGATGGATATGCTCATTATCTTGAAGCATAATGGTTTCCATGGATGTATACATTTATTGAAATTCATCAAATTGTGTACTTAAGTATATGAAATTTCTTGTATATAGTTATATCTTAGTAAAGCAGTGGCCCTAAAACATTTTTACTTTAGAACTCCTTAACACTATTAAAAATTACTGACAGGGCCTGGGGACTTAGCTCAAGTGGTAGAGCACTTGCCTAGCAATCACAAGGCCCTGAGTTCAATTCCTAGCACACACACACACAAAAATTATTGACAACCCAGCACACCTATAATCCCAGCATTCAGGAGGCTGAGGCAGGAGGATCATGAGAACTGCCAAGTAAAAAATTTTAAAAGCAGGCAGGCGTGGTGGTACATGCCTATAATCCTAGTACTCAAGAGGCTGAGGCAGAAGGATTGCCATGAGTTTGAGGCCAGCCAAGGCTTATAGTGAATTTAAGGCTAACCTGAACTACATAGCAAGACCCTGTCTCAAAAAAAAAAAAAAAAATTTAGAAAGCAAATAGCCTAATTTTAAAATGGGTCAAGAATCTGAGTCAATATGTCTGTGAAGATACACAAACAGCCAAGAAACCTATGAAAAGATGCAAATCAAAACCACAGTGAGAATACCACTTCACATCCACTAGGGTGACTATAACTAAGACAAAAAATATCACAAGTGTTTAGAAGAATGTGGAGAAATTAGAACCCTCATACATTGCTGATGAGATTGTAAGATGGTACAACTGCTCTGGAAAACAGTCTTGGCAATTCTTTAAAAGTTTAACCATATAATCCAGTAATTATATTCCTAGGTATATACCCAAAGAAATATGTCCACTCAGAAATGTATATACATATATTTGTAGGAGCATTATTTCAATAACCAAAAAGTAGAAACAACCCATATATATATTAACTGACAAGTGAATAAAATGTGGTCTATCCAGACATAGACTATTATTCAGCTATGAAAAGAAATGAAGTATTGATACAGACTGCAACATAGAAGAGATTTTAAAACATAGTAAATGGAAGAAGCCAGTCCAAAAAAATTACGTAATTCCACTTGTCTGAAATATTCAAAATAGACTGTTTATAGACACAGAAAGTAAATTAGTAATTGCATAGGGCTGGGAAGTTTTAGGAGTAAATGAGAATGATTGCGAACAGGCTATGACATTTGTTTACAACTATCACTGAAATCAACTATCAGTGATAGTTGTACAACTCTGAACATACTGTACTAAAAATCTTAGAATTGTACACTTTTTTGTTTTCCAGCACTGGGTATTGAAGCCAGTGCCTTCACACTGAGCTACATCCCTACCTCTCCCCCCAGGTTTTTTAAAACAATCTCACAAAGTTGCCTGGGCTGGGCTCGAATTTGCAGTCCTCCTGCCTAAGCCTCCCAGAATTCTGGGATTACAGGCATACACCATCACACCTGGCTGAATTGTACATGTTAGGCTAATTATATGATATGTAAATTATATCAATAAAGTTTTTAAAAAAGATCGATGCTGGACATAGTGGCATACACCTGTAATCCCAGCACTCAGGAGGCTGAGGCAGGAGGATTGTAATGCGTTTGGGGCCAGCTTGGGCTACATAGTGAGTTCAAGGCCAGTCTGAATTACATAGCAAGAGTCTGTCTCAAAAAAGATAAAATAAAATAAAAAAATAATATTTCTGGAGTCATATTCTTGAATACCATGCTTAGAAATTAGAGAGTTATTCTATAGACAAAAGGGAAAAACTAAAGCTAGAAAAGAGTGAGGGTGATGAAATAGATTAATACACATTGAAGGCTTGTAACAAGGCTTGACATCAAAATAAGCCCTCCATATATGCTGTTATTTTAGATCTCTGTTTTAGAAAAATCATTCAGACTACGTATGGAGGATGCAAGAAAGTGGAGTGGGTGAGACTGAAGGCAAGATTATTTGGGAGACATTTGTAATCCAAGCAAGAGCTGATGAAGCCAGAACTGTGGTAGTGGGATAGATTTGGAGTGACATTTTGGGAGTTTTCTCATTGGCTGGGAATTTATTTTGCTTCCATTTTCTCTTAACAGAAGCAGTACCACAAGAAGCCCAGCATCACGTCATGAAGAGCATGTGCAGAACATCCGCAGGTTTCATGAATCCCTGCAGCAGGGAGACGCAGACTCGATAAGCGACAACAAACTGACCACGTCACCTTTGTCTTCCAACACCTCCATTCTGACTTCTCTGAGGTGAGGCCTTCTGCTAAGAAAAGACAGGAGGCCAGTGGCGGAGCACAGCGGCAACGGGCAGTGTGTAAATCTGCATTTCCATTAGCTACCCCTGCTCAGGAGGCTTAGTAGAAGGCACTTACTCATGTCAGTGTTCCCCAGTGTTGCCTTGAACCTTGGAGCCTCTTAGGACGCCTCATTGACAAGCCCATAGCAGTTTAGGGCCATCCACTCTTTCCCAGGGGAGCTCTATTGCTGATCCACCTATAAATACGGAAACCTTAGCTTGTTCACCAAATTTTTTTGTTGTTGTTGTTGTTGTTCTGGGGATCAAACTCAGAGCCTTGTGCTTGCAAGGCAAGCACTCTACCCACTGGGCTAAATCCCCAGCCCCTGTTCACCAAAATTTAATACCCATCCTTACATCTGCTCTGCTTCACATCCTCTTTACAGTTTACAAAAAAACTCATCCTTCCTGCTGTCTTTATCTTCACAACCAGTGGCTTCTTCCAGAGCAACATCTGTCCTGTTAGCACTTCTTGTCCCTTTCTTAGTTTAGTTAGCACTGAACCAGAGGATCACTGTGAGAAGTCAAAGTGCTGTCATGGATCAGCAAGATCAGCCTCAAGGTTACCTAGTGAGAAGTGTGGTGCGGTGGAAAGGACTTGGTTTCAGAGTTAGATAGCCTTGACCTCCATTCCTGGCTCGGCTGTTACCAGTAGAAAAGATAGCCATGCTGCCAGATAATTGTAATACAGGGTAGTAAGAACTGCAGGTTCCCTGGCCAAGAGTAGACAGAGTTGCATTCTGGGCTAGACATGGAAAAATGTTAAAAAGTCAAATTTGAACTGGTCTTTGAAGGAACAGGTAAATAAATGTGCAGGAATTCTGTGCAGAAAAATACTGTCAGCAGATAGAGACATGAAACAAGTCAAGTTTGGGGAAATATGAGTGCACTTAGGAAATAGCTAAGAATAAAATGCAGGGAGGAGGGCAAGTTCCGTAAGGGTCAAATCATGAGGGCCTTGAATGTCAGGGTGAGTTTTGACTTTTAGAGCCATTATTCTCAAGTGGAAGGTGATGGGGGAGGAAAGGATGAGGGTGTGTAAAGTTTGACAAAAAAATTAAAAGACTGTACCTTTGGAAAAAAATAACCTATTCTTTGCTTTCATAATGCAAACTCAGGAAAGAAAACTTACATCTCATCAGCAAAATCATTTGTGCTTGAGCATTTAAAAGGATTGAGCAATAGGGAACCTTCCTGAACTATGGGAACTATGGGAACTATGAACTATGGGAAACTTCCTGAACTATATTGCAAAGAAATAAGGTATTCACATTCTCACCTTAACTTGGTAAGATGCTGGTGGTCCAGGCTGTTCCAGTAAAATCACTGATGGTTTGGCTTTGTACTTTATTAGATTACTTGCATATTTGGAACCCACGGGGTGGGAGTGGATAACTGTCCTGCACTCTAGTGCAGTTTCTCTCAGTCTCAACACCATTGATATTTTGTTGTGAAGGTTGTAGCACTGTAAGATGTTTAGCATCCCTGGCCACTCTATACTATACAACTAGAACCTTTGCCTCAATTGTGACAACCTAAAGTGTTGTCACAACTGGGGCAAAGACATTGCCTAATGTCGCCTGAGGGGCAAAATCACCAGGCTTAAAACCACTGTCCTAGAGCAGTGGTTCTCAGAATTCATCATATCAAGATCACATGGAAGGTCTGTTAGAATGCTGAATCTCTAGAAATTTACTCACACAGTTCCTGATTCAGTAGATACAGAATGAAGAGTGTGAATTTGTACTTTTAACACATTCTGATGTGATGCTGATGCTCCTGGTCCTAGAACTAGGCTTTGAGAGCCCTAGGAGGATTCTCTCCCAAATGGATATGAAACAACTGGCATTATTTTCTGGATGCAGAAAGCCCTAAAACTTGGTTCACTTGAATCACCGCAATCCTATGAGATCCACAGGGCAAGTATTAATAAGCCTGTTTCACTACAGAGAAAATTAGAATTTATGGTGAGCCCATTGGTGTGCCATGGTTGTATACCCAGAACCTCTTCATCTAGTATACATTTGCTTGTGTGGTCCTGCTAGATATTTGACCGTGTGACATACACTATACTAGTGTCTATACTAGAGTATAGACACTTAAGTGATTTGACAAGTACCACTGTTAACCTGATAGAGGCTCTGGTGATAGAATAAAGCTGAGCCCTATTCTCTCCTTTTATTTGAATTTGGTTCTAAGACATACAGGCTGTTCCTAACAAAAGGACAGAAAGACTTCCAGTTCACTTCACAAGTATTTAGTATCTATGTTTTGTGCTAACTGTACCAGACACATTGCATGTACTAGGAAAACAGAGGTGTTTACAATATTATCTTCTATTCCCAGATGGCTATGGCCAGTTAGGGAAACCAAATTAAAAAATAATGAGGTAGGGCTTGATGGTGCATCCCTGTAATCCCAGCATTCAAGAGGCTGAGGCAGGAGGATCACCGTGAGTTCAAAGCTGGCCTGAGCTACACAGGGAAACCCTGTCGCAAAAAAAAAAAAAAAAAAGAGAGAGAGAAAATTAAGGGGAAATCTAAGACAAGGTAGGGTGGAAATGCTGAGAGTGAAGGAATAAATAGAGAGGTGACCCAATGATTTGGGGTAATAAACTTTGAAAAGGAGAAAAATGAGCTACAAACTTGAATGGAAAGAGGAAATACAGCCTGGAGTAGCTCGAACTCAGCATTCAATGTCAGCAGAAGTAAGAAGAAAGAGTGGCCCCAGTTGGGACAGAGCCCACCTTATCATGGGAAAAAGCACAAGACTTGGAGTCGCAAATTCTAAGTATACTCTCCTTATCCTGGATAAATCACTCGAATTCTCTGAACCTCAAGTTCTTTTAGTAATTACTGATCTCAAGTGGTTGAGAATAAGACAGGCTAATATATTTGAAAATAATCCTACACAATGCGATTTCTCACTGGAGAATGGTGAGAATATATGTAGCTCCATTGAAGAGCTTTTAAGGCACTTATTCGTGTCCACTTATCTATCCATTCAGCATTCATTTATTTTGTGCCAAGCATTACGCTAGGTACAAAAGATATAAAGGAATTATCATGGAGTTCATAGTAAATGAGAGGAAGTAAGATATGAAATAAACAAGTGATGCACTTGGAGAGTACAGAAAAAACTGTGGAGCTGCAGTGGAGTCCTTGGCCAATGTGTTTTTTTCCTGAGACAAGGTCTATGTAGCACAGGCTGGCCTTGAGCTCACAGTGATCCTCCTGCCTCAGCCTCCCAAGTGCTCGGATTAGAGGCATGTACCACCGCACCCGGCTCCCTGAACCAATTTAGAGGGTCAGGGAAGGCTTGTTAGAAGAGGTCACTTGCTAGAAGAATTAAGAATAGTTATGAGGTAGCAAAGGACAATGTTTGGAGTAAGCCTTTTATTCTGTCAGAGTAAAAGGAAGTGAGGGCTTGAATGGCAGTCAAGAATGATTCCTTATAAAAAGGTTGTTTTTTTGCTAGACATTAGACGAGGAACACATTAGCCAGAGAGGGGACAGAGTTGTCACTGGCATAGAATTGTAGTCGGCGGGGTAAAGGATGGATGATAGGTTGGGGACAAAGAACTCAATAAGTAGACCAAGTGAGAAGTTTTAAGATTCTGGCTCAACTGTTACATAAAAGATTCTTATGATTTCTCGTGATCTCCATGAATGACCCTTTTGTCATCTTCCTTCTTTCATTTTCTCCAGGAAGAATATAAATGAGCTAGATCAGATCCAGCAGTATTTCAGCCAGAAGCTCACCAAGCCTTTCCTGCCTCTCAGCCCTCACTCTAGTACTGCCATCTCACAGTGCCAGGAGAATCACAGGGACCAGCCTGGGCCAGTAGTCAGCAGCCTAGACCCTCAGAGCCAGTGCGTTTTGGAGAAATCCAGTAACCTGGTGTTGCAAGTCAGCTCCTTAATCTCAGGTATGGCTCATTTGTGTCTGCTTTAGACAAACCTCTGAAATGAATAGAGCAACAGTTTTCACATGTTTTGTTTTTTGTTTTTTGTTTTTGAGACGGGGTCTCACGATGTAGTTCAGGCTGGCCTAGAACTCTCTATGCAGCCTTTGGCTGGTTGCGAACTCATGGCAATCCTCCTGCCTCAGCCTCCAAAGAGCTGGGATTATAGGCACATGCCACCACACCTGGCCTATCTTCCTTTTTAAAAAAGAGACCTATTAGTATGGCACAGGAACATGCAGCAGTGGAAAGAGCATTGACCTGAAGGCAGGAAACAGCGGTCCTTGATGGGGTTCTGGATAGATTTGCTGTTTGATTCTGAGTCTGATCTGGTCTGTTTTCCTTTCTTGAGCTTGTGTTTCCTCAACCAAAAAAGAGAAGAATGGATCAGATGAGTTGTTTCTAGCAGTTCTTAAACCTGACCAACTTGTCTTTTCAGAAAAAATCAACTACAAACATGGTTTAAGTCTCAAAACCCAGAAGTCTGTATTCTTAATAAGCACCCTGGATGGTTCTGGATGTTGGGAGTTTATAGTCCACCTTCTACAAAAACCTCTCAGAAAAGTAATTCTCACTTTGGCTGCATGGTGGAATTATTGAGGGGGTTGTAAAAATCCATACACCCTGGCAGAAACCACAGGGCAACAGAATCTCTGAGGCTGGAACCCACACAGCGGTACTGTTTATTAACACACCCCCTCCAGTAATCCTACTGTGTGGCCAAGACTGAGACCACTCGAGGGTGAATATTTCCCAAACGCCTGAACATAAGAATTATCTGGGACACATTTTGAAATACAGATTCTCAGGTCTTGCTCCGTCCTGTTGAGTCAGGATTCAGGGTTAAAACCCGGAAATGTTCATCAGGCAAGCTTTGGGGAGCACTGAGAAATCAGCAAAGTTACCATCATTTTTGCTCAAGTAAAATGTATAGATTCTACACTGGGATAAGTAAATTCAATTTTTTGTTCAAAGGTGGAAGTGGGGGAAAATACCATGTTAGCCAAAGAAATTTCTCCCAAGACAAAAAGCATGAAAGCAAACAGAAGGGAGGCTTGTTTGGGATAAAGATGGAAGAAAATAAGGGAATCGCTTTAAAGGGATATATTTTTAAAAGTCAGAGAAGAGAATTGAAGGATTGATGCTGGAAGGTCTTGAATCCAAACTTGGAAGTTTAATGCTTATCCAGAAAGAAAATGGGAGGACTGAGGACGTACATGGATGCAAAGCCCTGAGTTCAGTCCCCAGCACCACAGAAAGAAGTTGAAGCAGCAGGAGGAGTTCTGAGCAAAGGGATGGCAGACTGAGAGCTGATTTTCCCAAGGACAGGATGAATCTGAAATGAGATGTTTAGATCAGGGGAACCAGGTTAAAAGAAAAATAATAACCCACCTGTGCTCCATCATACCTCAGTATACTTTTTTAAAGAAACTCTTAGATAAGTGAATATGAGCAAAACTTGAGAGTCACTGAGTAGGATTTTATTTATGCCACATGTATGTGCCAGGTCCTCTGATAAGCCCTGGAGACATGACATAAGTTAGACATGCAAGTTCTGCTCTCAGATGCTTACAGTCTAGTGGAGGAAACAGACAGACCATCACACAGCAGCATGTTCTTAAGTACTTCCTTATAGAACTTAGCCATGTAGTAATCCTGTCCAGCTGGCACATCTGGGAAGGCTTCTTGGAGGAGATGCAATAGAATAGGGCAGTGGGGAGAAACTTATGGCACTCGTGCCATAGCAGGCTGTTTTTTTTTTATCATTGAACACTTGGGTTCACCATCACTGGAATAGGGCCTTGAAGGATGGGATGGTTTATAAAAAGCAAGAAGATTAAGCTGGGCATGGTGGTGCATACCTGGAATCCCATCACTTGGAAGGCTGAGGCAGGAAGATCATGTGTTTAAGGCCAGCCTGGGATACTCTGTCTCAAAACCGTGTCTCAAAAACAAAACAAAGCAAGAACTGTCCCAAGACAAAAATGGTAGTTCAGGCCAGATGACCAGGATCAACTAAGCCTGCTTCCTGGTGCCTATTCCTATTTTTAATTAGGAATACTCTGTTTTCATACATCTACTCACTCCCCTATGAGTCCTAAATATTGTCAGTATATTAAATAGCCAGTTCATCCTGTAGGCTGAGCTCTCTATTAGGTAAAGGAGGTGTGATTTACCTCCAGGAGTCAGATTTACCGCTAGTAAAATTTTTCCTTCTCGAAGAATCATGTAAACAACCAGATGCAGTAATACACACCTATAATCCCAACACTCAGAAGGCCGAGGCAGGAAGAGCACAAGTTCAAGACTAACCTCAGCTACGTAGCAAGTTTGAAGATAGCCTGGTCTACATAGCAAAACCCTGTCTCAAGGAAAAAAAAAAGTCATGCAAACATAAGGTCATTTATTAGCTCTATCTATCTACTTATTTGTGACACAGGATCTCTTAGCATTAAGTCAAATAAATCAGACACAGAAGGATAAATAGCTCATGGTTTCCTTCATATGAGAAACTCATATAAAGAGCAAAATAAAAGAGAGATGGTAAGAAAGGTGGACTTTGTGAAGATAGGAAGGATATCTGAGGAAGGGAGGATAAGGAAGGCCTGGTTGGGGGAGAGGGAAAGCGAAAATGATCAAAACGTGATGTGTATATGTATTAATTCACCAAGATGATTATAAATATTATGTATTGCAAACATACTAATTTGAAAAGAGAAACAGGATCTCACTGTGTCTTCTAGACTGGCCCCAAACTCCTTGACTCAAGGGATCTTCCTGCCTCAGCTTCTTAAGTAGTTAGGACTACAGGCATGTGCCACCATGTCCAGACTGCTTGCTAATTTATTCAGTCCAATTTCATCCAAAAAATTGAGATGGCTAATAACCTCTAAGTGCCTGTACATGCACCACATAATTATTTTCATTTGCCTCATGTATTTTATACTGTAACCTATGAAATGGGTGATGTTAATCATACTTTTTAGATAAACAGGTTAATGCTGGACTCCATAATCTCAGCTAGGATCTGAGGCAGGAGGACTGCAAGTTCAAGGCCAACCTGGGCAATTTAGCGAGATCCTGTTTCAAACAAAATTTTTTAAAGGGCTGAGAGTATAGGTAGAGCACTTGCCTAGCAGGTTTAAGGCTCTGGGTTCAATCCCCAGTACTGCCAAAAAAAAAAAAAAAAAAAAATAGGCTTAGAGAAGGCAATTAAGTCATGACCATGAAGGTAACTAGTGACAATAGAGATTTGAAACTAAGACTGACCAGCACCAACATCTATGCTCTTTCCAACACACTCTGCTGCTTTCTTTTCACTTGTAGATGATAGATAGTTCATTACTTTTATTTTCCAAGTAAAATAGGTAGTTTTAATAACTGTCATCAAATAGGTAAATAAATGGATTCTCATTTTGGTTTTTAATATAGGTAATTACTGAAGTAAATGGAAGCACGAACATGCCCACCAGGATTCTCAGCTCCCAAGAATTCCTGACTACGAGCATATAGTCTCTGAGAAATTTCCTCAGATGTATCCAGTCTATTCATAGATTAGATCTTGGTCCTCTAATATTAGAATAAAGTAATAGAAATTGTGCTTCCTTGAATATAGTTTCACTGATTCAGGTGAAGTGACTATTTGTTCAAAGTCTGATAGCTAGAGAGGCCAGTGTGGAAACCTTGAGTGGTCTGTGGCCCTGCCTTTTAGTAAGAGTGATATCTGTTGCTGTTCAGATCTGCAGACAATCACCAAGAATTCTCAAGCAGCTTTGACTTCTCACCGAGCAAGAAGTAGAAGCCAAGCGGTCACCGCCCTTCCAGATGGTCAGGATACAGAGGCCACACAGGAACGAAGCGCAACTCCAGATGAACCATTGGCAAGAGCTCCAGAGGAGGGCGCACATTCCCCACCTCCCCCTGCTCTTGAAGAGATTTCTAATGGAGGAGGAATGCTCCATGAGTCCCTGGGACGCATAGTACCTGTTACAAGACTGCAGAGCAGTGAGAAGACTGAGGCAGGCCCTGCCTGTAGTGATGAGGACTATGAAGAAGACATCATTGAGCCCAGGACCCTAAATGAGATCACCACTGTGACCGACAAAACTAGCCCTTGGTCCAGTTTCACGTCAGACACAAGTGAGGTCATCAGCCCTCAGCCTGATGAGGTGCAGAGGGAAGGTCCTTCCTCTCCCTCTCCAGGGCCTTCCCCCAGAGAGGAGCTCAGGGCCAGAAGTAGCTCTCTGTCCAGCCCGAAAAGGCCTGTCAATTCCCACCTATCTAGGCAGGGTCCTCGTAGCCAAAGTCTTGTTGCTTGGGAGGGTGGAGCCTGTAAGGCCAAGGTTGGGGAGCCTGCCTCAACCAGCTCTCAGCCTAGCGCACACCTACTGCACTCAGGAACCCAGCGGAACAATACTTTTATTGGGTGGAGCTCACCACGAGCAGATCAAGACAAGGAACCAAAGCCAGAGGCCCAGACTGACAATGAAGCTGCCTCCAGTGAGCTCAGTGACTCTGCTGATAGCACTGAGAAATTCCCTCAACACCTGGTCTCTCAAAGAAAGGGGGAAAACCATACAAAGCCATCCATGGAGTCCCCTAACATCAGGCAAAAGCAGGTGATAACTGGATCAGAGGTGTCCACCAGGCAGAGCCTCCTGTATCCTTTGATGTTTCCCCCAAGTGGCCCCTTAAGCCATCTCCGGGTATTTTGGATGCTGGTGTTAGGCTAGCTGAGAGCATGTGCAGTGGCCACCCTTGCGGAATGCCTGGGGCACATGGGAAGGCCCTTCCTTCAGAAGACTGATCTGCATGACAGGTCCTACAGGTCTGCCATTGACACCAGCCCTCTGAAGGATACTTTGAACTGGGTTTGGGTGTTGGTAGCACATTCTTAAGCTTGCCTACCTGATTTATCTAATTCATCTAGGGCAGTAGTGGCAAACCTGTGGCACACATGTTATTTTTCTAAGACAAAAGATCTTAAGTTGTTTCTTCTAAACTAAAACCTCAGTATTCAGGTTTAATTGCAGTGTTGGCACTTTGTGATAAATAAGTGGGTTATGGGTTGCAGTTTGGGCACTCGTCTCTAAAAGGTTCGCCATCACTGATCTAGGGGGTAGTTTCCCCCCCTGAAAGCAAGGCTCAGGATCTCAGTTAAAATAGAAGTGAAAGGTGGGGTTGGAAGTATAGCTCTGCGGTAGAGAACTTGCCAAGCATGTGTGAGGCCCTGAGTTTGACCCCCAGCATAACAGTAGCAACAAAAAGCCAGGTGCAGTGGCACATACTTGTAATCCCAGCTATTCAGGAAGCTGAAGCAGGAGGAATGCAAGCGTAAGGCCAACCTGGGCAATTTAGCAAGACCCTGTCTCAAAAAACAAAAGTGGGTGGGGCCAAGCTTGGCACACACCTGTAATCCCAGCACTTGGGAGACTGAGGCAGGAGGATGGCAGTGAGTTCAAGACCAGCCTAGGCTACGTAGGCAGTTCAAACCCAGTCTGAAATAATGAGACAAGACCCTGTCTCAAAAAAGAAAAAAAAGTGAGTGAGAATATAGCACAGTGGTAGAATCCTGGGTTCAATCCCCACTACCACCAAAAAAAAATTGGAGGTATAGAGAGGGGAAAAGAAGGGTACTAGCATTGACTGAGCATTTACTATGTACCAGGCACTTTACACTTTTCATTTAGATCATCACAAGTCTTTCAGGTAGGTATCATTTATTTTACATATAAGGAAACTAAGGCTCAGAGTTAGAGTGACTTTCCTAAGACTTAATTTAAAAAAAAAAAAAAGTGATGGATACCCAGAGGGCAACAGGAGCATCTAGAGGGTGAACAAGTCCAGAGAGGCAGGAGATAGTACAGAAGCTGGTAAGGGAGCTGGAGAGAGGTCTGCCACCAGAGACACCTGGGGAGGAGGTGGGGCCAAGGCCTGTTCCAGCGGGGGAGGAGGGACAGCATCTGAAAGGGTTTGGGAGAGAAAGAGACCAGCCCTGGTTCTGGGAAAGGTAAAATTAGTGTCCCCAGTCTGGTTTCCAAAGGTTCTGCCTGTGTAGTGGTGCACACCTGTAATCCCAGCACTGTAGGAGGCTGAGGCAGGAGATAGCACATTAGAGCTCACCCTAAGTAATTTAGTAATTTTTTTTTTTTTTTTTTTTGTGGTGCCGGGGATCGAACTCAGGGCCTTGTGCTTGCAAGGCAAGCACTCTAACCGCTGAGCTAAATCCCCAGCCCAGTAATTTAGTAATTTAATGAGATCCTGTCTCAAAAAAAGAAACTCAGATCCAAGGATCTTTGCAAGTTTGAGGCTAGCCTGGCCTCTATAGTGAGTTCAAGGCCAAGTGAACTACATAGCACAACTCCGTCTCAACAAACAAAAAATAAAATAAATTTAAAGAATTGAAGGGAGAAGGCTGTGAATGTAGCTCAGTACAAAGACCTGGGTTCAATCCCTAATTCAAAAATAATAATTTGTTTTGTTTTGTTTTTTCAAGATAGGGTCTCGCTGTGTAGTTCAGGCTGGCCTTGAACTCACAGCAATCCTCCTGCTTCAGCCTCCCAAGTGCTGAGATTACAGGCTTGCACCACCGTGCCCAGCTAATAATAAAGTTCAAAAAAGCAAGTGATAGAGCCAAGAGGAAGTGGGCATCATTGAGATGAATTTCCCAGCCCCCAGAATGGTACCGTGATGGGAAGAAAGGGCCTCTGACATTCCCCCTTCCCTCCTTCGAAACACAGACTGGCATGTTACAGGAAAAGGAATGTACTAGGGACCATAGAGTCTTCATATCTCTACTCACCAGCTGATCCAGTCAGCTCACCGGGTGTGCCCACAAGCAGTTGTTACCTCATGGCTCTTGGGAGAAGTGAGCCACTTTGGTAACTCAAGAACATCCTTTAATAGATGCCAGGGGGGACCCATCTTTGACCCTTCTAAGTCCAACATCTTATTATTTGTGTGATTTCAGATTTAGCTTTTCTGAACCTGTTTCCTCTCATGTAAGATGGGAGCAGTAATCCCTAACCCAGCACCAGACTTTCAGCTCCCCAGAATAGCCACCTTATCTTTTTGTGTTCCCCTTACCTGGCATTGCACAGAGTAGGAATCAGTAAATACAGATTAAACTGAACAGTCCCAGTTTCACAAGATTATTGAGGAAATCAAATGGGTAAAAACATTTATATACATCACACAAATGTGACTCCTGATGTAGGTCAGAGAAAAAACTAATGGTGGGAGAATGGGCTCAGGAAAGTATAATGTGTAGGTAGCTAGGGGTCAGGGATTCAAAATAGACAGCCTCTGGTGAAGCACTTTCCTGGCTTCACTTGTCCTGCCTCCTGATGTTGCTGCCCTCAGAATCAGTTTAGTTGTGTCCAGAATAGGGGCTGCCACATGTGCCCACACCCCTGGGGTTCAGTCCTTCCCAACTATTTCAGAAAATGAGTAAAAACCAGGTGTGATGGTGAATGCCTGTAATCCCAGCACTGAGGAGGCTGAGGCAGGAGGATCACTATGAGTTTGAGGCCAGCCTAAACTACTACTAAGACCTTGTCTCAAATAAGTAAATTAATAGATTAGATAGATAGAGAAAGTAAGTATAGCCAGGCCTTGTGCTGAGTACTAAGAACGGATTTGAATCAGATCTTACCTCGTTCCCATTATCTGGTAGGACTCAATCAAGTAAACAGGCATTTAGAGTTTATTGTTCTGTGCTCACTTCAGCAGCACATATACTAGAGTTTATTGTTCTAAGTGCTTTAGTGAGACATGGGAGCAACAGTAGGAAGCTGCCCTAACTCTGCTTGGAAGCACCCCAGTAAGAGTCATGAGAATTGGACCTTCAGGATGAACAGGCATGATGTAGACAGCCAAGGGGGGTAGTTCTAGCCAGGGCAAATTCGAAGTGCAGGGGGCTGGCCAGGTTAAAGAGCCTGGCCCATGGGCAGCAGTTTACTGCCACTGGAGCCCAGGGCTAAGTGGAATGGTGGGAGATGAGGCAGGCGGTGGATCTCAGCAGCCGTTTAGACCTGGCCAGGGTGCTTAGGCTTTGTCCTAGAAGCAAATAAACATCAGTTTCTCCATCTATAAGATGGAAGCAAACATACTTACATGGTTGCAAAAATTAATTAATGATGCAAACTACCTAGCCCAGTGCCTGGTACATAGTGTTTGGCAAATGTTAACTGTTAAGCAAGAGTATGGTGTGGTCAGATTTACATACTAGGTCACCCAGTGCCTTGTAGAAGCAGATTAGATCAGGGAGACTGGAAGCAAGGAGACCAGCCCAGGAACATGCACTAACAAGAGAGGTGAAAAGTCTGACCCAAAGCATGGAGTGCTATATGGGGCGGGGACAGGGCATGAGAAGGAGGGAAGTACAAATTGTAATTTAGATATTTCTGTCACGAGTTACTGACCTAGTATTGTTATTTACTGGATAGGGGACAGAATATAAAAAGGGTTGGGGGAAGATGGTGATTTCTATCTTGGGCATGTGCCTACAGGACATCCAGGAGGAGATGAGGCCTGGGGTTCAGCCATGGGATCAGACATAAAGGTGGACATCTCTGGAAATTGATGAGGGCAGTAGAAAGAGCAGGGAAAGTGAGAACACACAGACGGAACCCCGAGGGTCACTGATGCATAAGAGGCAGGCAGAGCAAAGCAAGGCTACACAGTAGGTGAGCCGAGCTGGGACCCACTGAGGATGTGGAGTACAGCAGAAGCTGCCAAGAATTTCAGGTGTGGCTGGTGCTCTGAAGTGAGGATGGGTCCCAAAGAAGGTGGCTTCAGCATTAAGAGGACCCCGCAATGGTGGGAACAGACCAGACTTGAGCGGGTAAGGGATCTCTTGGTGAAGACAACCAGAACAGGCCACTTTGCCCATAAGGTAGGGAGACAAGAGTAGCTGCTATTTGTTGAGTGCTCACTGTATCAGCCACCATTCTAAGAACCTTACCTATATAAATCCAACCCTCCAAACCATAGGTCCTATTGCCGTATCTATTTTAAAGATGAAAAAATTGAGGCACCAAAAGTGAGCTTCCTGGAGTTACCCAGCTAGTAAGAAACAGCTGAGTGGTATAACTAGATGGAAATCTGAGGTTGGGTGCAGTGGGTATTAGGGAGAGGGCAAAATTGGGGTTTTCCTAAATGGAAAACTTGTGCATTTTTATAAACTATGGAGAAAAAAGTTGGAGAGTTGCTTTGTTGGTACAGGACCGAAAACAGGCAGGAGGCAGTAGGCTGAGGAAAGGTTCCATGTTCAAACCCATCCCCGACACCTCCCTGCAGTGCGGTCCTTCCCCACAGCATCAGCTGACTCTGCCGGAGACCCAGCAGTCAGAACAGCACCAGCTAAAGGCCCTGCCTCGACTGCGCTTCTGGAGAAAGCTTGGGTCAAAGCTCTCTTTCCCTTCAGGTCCTCCACTCCATCCCCGGCTCTACAGAAAAATCAGGGACTAAAAGCCAGGTGTGGTAGCGCATGCCTGTAATTCCAGCACTTTGGAGGCTGAGGCAGAAGAATTGCTGTGAGTTCAAGGGCAGCCTGAACTGTATAGTGAGGCCCTGTCTAAAAAAAAAAGAAAGAAAAAAAAATAACGGAAAGACAGACAGACAAAGGACTTGAGCCAAAACTAGACATGGATGCATTTCGTTCAGTTCAGTAGAGCATGGACTCGCCCCCAGACCCGATGCTAGGTGACAGGAATATGACTGTGAAGAAAAGAGACCATCTCTGCCCTCTTGCCACTCAGGGTCAGACATAGAAGAACAATGATAAAATAGAAAACCTGTTAAATGTAAATCAAAACCACATATCACTTATTAAACAGAAATTTAAAAATTGGAACATCGCAATAGTCTCCACACTCTTAAAGTTAAACCAAACCAAACCAGTCAATGATTTGAACAAATATTTGCAGAACACCGTATTCTCGATGCAGAACCTCGAGAGTATACAAGGAAGACATTCTGGTACCTGCCTTCTAGGGCTCACATGCAAATTGGATGGGCCTCTCTGTCCACAGACAGCCCCTTAATGCAGAGCCTTTGTTTCGGGATGTGCTCAGAGAACAGACAGGCAGACAGACCCTCCTTCAGTGTCAGGCACCTCTGTCCTGCATAAGGCACTGCCCCCAGAGCCACCGTCCCATCCTCGCCCTGTCCCTCGCCTCTTGACAAGTCACCTTTAACCAGTGGACCCTCTGCACATACCATGCAACGCCTGCTACCTGCTGCCCTCATGCAGGGATCTGGGAGGTACAGTACTAAGGTACCACTGAGAAATGTAAGGAATACTGAGAGAACAAGTTCAGAGTCATGGCATACTAAGTGCTCTCCTGCGTGGCAGACTGTGCTCTCTCACTGTGAGAAGGAAGGAGTTCTGTGGGCTAAAGTTAGGAGAGAGCTTCCTGGAGAAGGCAGAACTTGAACTGACTCATAAAGTATAGACTGTGACTTGTTGGGAGTGGGCAGTGTGACTGAGGTCAGTGGAGATGCTGGTCTGGCAAGGGAATAGACTTCCAGGTGTCTCTGTCCCTTAACTAACATGACAGCCCAGAGCCCATTGTCGTGCCTAACTTCTTTTTGCCTCCCCAGCAGTTGGAGGCCTCCCTCCGGATGCTCTCACTCTCTACAGCTTTGCCACCACCAGCCACAGCAGATCAGGTAAGAAAACAGCCAATGTAGTCATCGTCTCTTCTCTAAAAGTGTCTACCCAGTGAGGAGCTGCCCTGGACCATCTTCCTGGAGAGACCACAGCAGCAGTCACTCCTCACACTTGCACCGAGTGTATTCTGTGGGCCCAGCAGTGGACAGGGAGCTCAGGAACATGAGGAGCAGCAGATGTGTGCTGAGACTGACATGGTTGTCAGTCGGCTAAGACTGACACGGTTGGGGGTGGGGAAGAGCATACAAGCATAAAAGTAAGAGTCACCTTAGAAATGCATATTGAGTGCTGTGGGAGCTCCCGCTAAGCAAAGGCAGGTATGAGGGGAGGACTCTGCAAAGTGGAGCTGCATCCTCAGGGCCCTTTGTCGGTGAGTGAGGGCTGGATGAAGAGATAAGAGCAGTGTCACTGGTGTACCCAGTTACTGTTTACAAGATACCTCATAACTCTTCATCGTTCAGCTGTGTTAGATGGTTGAAATTCTGGTACAGATCCCTTTCCTGTCTTGCCACAGAACCTGACTTTTGTTGTGGGTGTGAAGAAAATAATACTTTACTAATCATTCAACGTATATTTATCAAATAATTACCTTGTGTCAGGCATTGCACTACTTGGTCAGCCTGTAATAGTAAGGCACAAAATTCTCTCTTCGTGGAGCACAAATCATAAAATATAAAGTATATACAGATGTTGATGAGTACTAGGTGCTGGGATTACTCTGAGGAGGCCATGTGTAAGTGGAAAGATGATGCTCAGGGTAGTGCTTTCCATGTGCCTGCACTATTCCAAGTACTTCATATTGATTTATTTAGTTCAGTAGCTTGATGAGGAACAATACTGTTACTGTCCCTGTGTTAAGATGAGGATACTGAGGCACACTGAGGATACTGAGAGGTTAAGTAACCTGCCTGGTCGCACAGGTAGTAAGTGGTAGAACCAGAATTAGAACCCAAGCAGCCTGATTTCAAAATCTATTTCAAAACTCCAGTTTCAAAATCTGACTACTGCACTATACTGAGAAGGAGCAAGCCTTGTGAGGAACTTGGAGAAGAGTATTCCAGGCAGAAAGAACAGCAAATACCAAGGGCCAGGGGCGGAAAAGAACTTGACATGATCAAAGCCAGCAGCATGAAACACAAGTGACCTAATGAGGTTGAAGGGCCCAGATCATGTAAACGTGTAAACCATGGACCAGAATTTAGATTTTATTCTAAATACAAGGATATCCACTGCAGAGTATTAAGCGTGGAAGAACCTCTGACTTCAGTTTTAAAGAATTCACTTTGTGTGCTTAAGAAAAAATGAGTTGTCGGCTGGGGATTTAGCTCTGGTTACAGTGCTTGCCTCACAAGCCCAAGGCCCTGAGTTCGATCCCCAGCACCAAAAAGAAAAAAGAAAAAATGAGTTGTCTTCAGGTTTGACAATAGCATTGATAACCTTGAAAGAGTAATTACAGTGATGAAGAAAGAAGCCATAAAGTAATACTGTGTGCCAAGCACTATTCTAGGCCCTGGGTTGGTCAGGCACAAAGCTCCTGCCTCATGGAGCTTTTAAAAAAAAATTTTCAGAGACTAATACAATCTATAAACAAAATATATTAGTGTATTTATTGTTGATTGTAATAGTAACTGCTATTCCACGCTTCCTTTGCAGTAGGCCTTATTCTAAGTAGTCTATATGTTCAAACTCATGTAACTCTGCCAACAGCCTGTATTTTAGGTACTATTATTATCCTATTTAGCAGATGAGAAAACTGAAGCTCAGAGCTTCTGTATATACCCATAAGGTATTGAACTCAGGGCCTTAGTGCTTGTTAGGCAAGCACTCTAACCACTGAGCTAAATCCCCAGCCCCTATTATTTCTAATATATTTCTTACACACAATACATAGTAAAACCTTGGTTTGCAAATATAATTTGTCCCAGAAACATGCTTGTAATTCAAAGCTCTCATGTATCAAAGTGAATTTCCCCATAAGAAATAATGGATAATTCATTCCACAACCCAAAAATATTCATATAAAAATGATTATAATACTGTAATACAAAATAATAAAATACAAAATATAAAGAAAAATAGATTAACCTACATTTACCTTTGAAAACCTTTGTGGCTGGTGTGAGGGAGACAGAGGAGGGTTATCATGTAGGACAACCTTCACTATCACTAATGGAATCGCTGCTATCTACTGGCTCAATGGAATCTTTTTCTTTGTGTGCACCTCTAACAAGGAACCTGTCCAATGACCCTTGCTTTTACATCCTTTTGAGGATTTCGCAGAAATGTGACATTACATTGTCATTAAACATATTCATCACTTGCACTGCTGCATTTGTGATCATGTGACATTTGGCATCGCATACCACTCGTACTGCAAGACATCGCTCATCTATCAAGTTAAAAGCTATTACAAAAAGAAAAACAATTTATTACAAATGTTTGCTCATCTTGAGAACACTCACAGAGAAGTTACAATCCAAGGATTTACTGTATTTTAAATAGGGTTCCCCAAGGTCGCCTAACCCATAAGTGAATCCTAACTTATGGCTCCAAACTCTATGCTTTTCTCTTTACCATCTGAAAATCCTGACTCAAGTGTATATTTTTCTAGCCAGTTTGCCTTCTTTTAAATATATTTCATTTAGCTGTGATGCATGCCTGCAGTCCCTCCTGATGCACAGGATCACAATGAGTTCAAGGCCAGCCTGATTTACATAATGAATTCAAGAACAGTCTTAACTATACAGTCAGCCCTGTCTCAAATTAAAATAAAATAAAATCAGGCTAATAAGGAGTAGCTAATAGTGTGATGAGAATTAAGCAGGCACTCTTAATTCCCTTTCCCTCTTACCCTCCTAAGTGGGTAAGTGTCATCGAGTCTTATGCCACAGGAAAGTCTGAGGGCCACAGTGTCTGAACTGACATCCCTCACATGCCCAGCAGAGCTCCTGTTCTTGCTTTTGTATTTGTGCCTACTCTGGGGGGAACAGCCTGTCTGTGGTCTTTTAAACATGAGATACAAAGGAAGGGTGAGAATTTTCACTTCAATTAAGAGTCAAGTCATGTTTCAGGTTTTAGGAAGATAAGTCTCATACACTGTGCAGCCTTTTTCTTTCTTGCCCACAGCAGAACTCCATTGCTTGCTCTCAGGTCTGCTTGTCTCCTCGGGACCTCCTTCTGGGCTCCAGTTAGGGTCACCAGTGTCATTACAGTTTGCCCAGGAAAGCCTAGAAGGTGGATGTGCAGACTGGTTTCTGCCCTCTCCCACTGCTTGATGCATTTGTTACGGCGTATTTTCATGCTCTTGGCTGGCTACCAGCTGCTGCTAAATAACCTGGGAGTCCACAGTCAAGTGTGTGTAGGACACTAGTGTGAAAGTTGTCAGAATCAAATTGGAATCACTGTCAAACTCTAACAGTCATAATAATCATCAAGCTAGGAAGTCGTGACGGGAAGATCTCATGCATATGAACCCAATAACAGGAACTATCACAAAAGATTCTGCTGCAACTATAACCTTGCACAAAGGTCACTGCAACCTCACTCAAAAATACTTCTGCAAGGACATCTGTGTGGCAGCCTGTTGATTCAGGTTCATACTGGTGCCGCCATTATTACTCCTTGTGGCCAAGGATTGCTGTTCCAAAACCACTGATGTCACCTTCTTCATTTTGCCTCCAGAAGTTTCCTCCTACCCCATCCCCTTTTGATATACTCGTGGTTTCTGTGGTACATGTGCTCTACATTAGTGCTTCCTGTTTATCCCCAAATTAGTAAGATTATTCTTTAGAGACTCTCTGTGTTCATTAGTTTGACACTAGCACGTAAAGACTCCAAAAGTAAGAAAAAAAAAATTTTCAAGAATTAGATGTTTTTAAAGCATTAAAATAGTTACCATGAAAAAAATGAAATAGTTACCATAGGATAAGTAGAACTTGGCTTCCTCACACTTAACAGTTTATTTGAGATTTCATTTGGGCAGGAGCACAGTAATCTCAGAGTTTGGGATCCCTAATGGTCTTAAAGACACCCTCACTTTGAACAATTTGAAACAAAAAGTAATCTTTTGGGGGGATGGAGGGCTGCTGGGGATCAAAGTCAGGGCCTTGTGCCTACTAGGCAAGCACTCTACCACTGAGTTAAATCCCCAACCCCAAAAAAGTAATCTTTTATATTTATTCACATATTTACTATTTCTAATGTTTTTTATTTCTTCTTCACATCCTGGTTTCTACCTTGGACCATAGCTCTACTGGTAACTGATTCTCTCAGCTTCATTTGTCTGAAAATATCTTTATTTTGCCTTCATTTTTTAAAAATTCCCCCACTGGCTATAGAATTCTAAATTGGATTTTCTTGTGTTCCATTGTTTCTGATGAAATGTAGCCATCATTCTACCACACCTGGTTACAAGCAATCCATTATGTCCAAAACTTGAACTTCACATACCACCTCTGCCACCTACACTTCTTATTGCAGGAAATTCCACCACCTTCCATGTGGTTAATTCTGCCAGAGCATAACTATCATCTTTCACTCCTCCTTTAGACCCCACAACCTATAGCAAATCCATTACCAAGGTCTCTTAATTCTACCCCCAAATATGAATCTGCTCACTTCTCAATATTCGCTTGCCAAGCCCCAGTCATCTCCCTGAGAACTGTGTAACTAGACTTATTCACATCCACATTTTTCTGCTATTCATTCTCTATAGTACAGTCTATGAGAGCTTCCAGTCTAATCAGACTTTCATCCTATTTTATCAGCGGGGAAGAGACAGGCCTCTGGTCTGCTTGAAGTATCTTTTGTTTTGTTTTGGTTTTGTTTCTTTTGCAGTACTGGGGATTGAGCCCAGGGAGTGCTGTGCTACATCCCCAGCTTTTTTTATCTTTTTAGTTTTGAGAGAGTGTTTCACTAAGTTGCCCAGCTGGGTGTTGAACTTATGATCCTCCTGCCTCAGACTCCCAAATAGCTAAGTTTACAGGCATGTGCCACCATACCTGGCTACATTCAGAGTATCTTGTCCCCACTTCCCCCTTGCTCCTAGCCAGGGCTGCTAAGCTTGCTGCTGCATTTAGTACAAAGGAAGTCCTCATCACAGCCTGAGGCGAGAACTCTGGGAACAGCCCCAGAAGAAGGCAGCCAGCCAAGAGGGTGAAAGGTGAGTGAGGTAGACAGCTGTGTTGAGTCCTCACTTTGAGGCAGCAGTCCACCAGGAGCTGTTTACTTTCAGTTTGGAGCTCTTGAGATTTTTTTCCAACTCCTGAGTCAGTGTTTCCATCACTTAAGGGAGCTACTGTGGAAAAGAATTAAACGTCAGCCCTAATCGCAGTCCAGAGACTCACTGTGGAGAGAAGAAGGGAAGGCAGTGGAGTAAGGAGAGCTTGGCCTGGCCTAGCACTGAGCACGCCTTAGGGAGGTGCCATACCCCAGTTCTCAGAACTTTTCAGTTCTGACCTCCTGGCTGATGTAAGAACAGCAGGGCTTCATTTCACTCTGGTATCTGCAGCCAGTGTCAGTCTAGCATAGCCCTGTGTTTTGCAAGAAGTTTTACCTGGTCTGAGCTTTGATCATATCTGAATTACCTTTGGCCTTCACAGTAGACCTGGGTAAGAAGACCAGACAGAAGTTCTTAGCTCCGCTTAGCAGCGAAGACACCGAGTCCCAGAAATAGAAAGTGCCTTTGTCTTAAGTGAGTGAGACGGTTGGGCTGAGCCACAGACCAGTGTTTATTCCACTCCTTCCCGCTGCCTGTCCCCTAGAAAGGCCTGGGACACCTTGAAGCAGGAGTAGGGTAACTGGGGACACCTGTACCCACCACCCCCAGGAACATGTGGCCTGTTCACAGGGATCCATCTAGGGTGAAGTGGAGGAAACCAGAATACACAGGGCTGGCACAGGGACCTGGCCAAAGAGGAAGCCACAGACCAAGCTAAGTGTGGTTGGTAGGGCACCTCCCTCTGTATTATCTGCTCACACTGCTCCGCATTTTCAAAGGAAGAAACCAAGACCCAGAGAAATTGTAAGCCACTTCGCTTACAAGAAGTGGTAGGGCCAGGTAGACTAGAGTCAAGTCTCCAGCCAGAGTTAGCCTCTTGATTTGGGGAGCCATAGGAAGCCCCACATTATCCTCCCATCACATGTTAGTCTTTGCACTTGCTTATTTTCCCCCTGCAGAGGCTTACCTTTGGTATTGAGGGCTAAGACACATCTGTTGCTGGGGAGGCCTCCCACGTTCATGGTCTGGGCAGCCAAGTGCCCAGAAAAGAGCAGGTCCCCACACCCACCTACACATACACACACACACACACACAGTCCCCACACCCACCTACACACACACCCCTATCCCTGTCCCTATAGATCAGCTCCTTGAGGTCCAAGAGGAATACATCAGCTCCTCCCCAACCTTTTGGGAACTGCCATCAGCAGGCCTCAGCGCCTCTTTCTAAATTTGTCTTCTTCAAGCAGGGCATGGTGGCACATGTCTATAATCCCAGCACCTTGGAGGCTGAGGCAGGAGGAGCGCCACAAGTTCAAGACCAGCCTGGGCTACATAGTGAGTTCAAGGCCAGCCTGAACTACATAGTGAGACCCTGTCTCAAAAAACAAAATAAGTTTATCTTTTGCTGCCTGCATCCCCTCAGTCCAGGCCCACTCTTTGCCAGCAAAGAAATTCTTTCTCTATACCTTTGCTCAAACCACCCCTCACCTGGCATAGTCTCTCCCATCTCCTTATGTTCAAATTCTGCATTCATATTTTTTCAAATCCCTCTTCACAGTACCCTTCCAGGAGCTGCACCCCATGTGTGACACCCACCATCTAGACTCCAGGGCCCTGCAGCTCTGACAGTCCTCCTTCCTCCCCAGGAAGGCTGATGGCTCCTGCAAAGTACACACTGTGCTGACCATTTTCTTGTCCCTGTCACACCTCCACACCTCTGGAGTATGGAATTATTTCAGAGGAGCAGTTAGCAGAATATGTTTCGGGGTATCCCTGCTTTAGGCAATTTCCCTTGTTTCCAGCTCTTCCAGGGTTGTGTGGCTGGGGGTGTAATCCTGAAGAAAGATGCTTTACTACTTGGAGATGTTCTTAAAATCGTTTCAAGGTCAACAGAAGACAAATGTTGCCAAGTGTGTGTTCTGTCGTTCCACACCCCTGCCCAGTACACCAAGCCAAGTCCTGTCCCTGTCCTGTTCCTGGGCCTGGCCACACAGATAAGGGCCCCTTGGTGACTGGTCTGGGTGTGGGTGCTGAAAGGCTGACTGCATTCAGCCCCAGGCCGTGTTCATGCTTTTCCCCTGATGGGCGGGTCCCCTGACCCAGCTCCATTGAAACCCTGCCTATCTTGGATCCTAGCTCTGACCTTCCTAGCTCTTACTAGTTGCTTCTTTCCCAGTTCTCCCAAGCTTCAAGCTTCCCTGTGTGACTGGAGGTCAGTGGCTGTCTCTCTTCTAGCCTGAGCAGCACCATGAAGGACAGGAACTGTGTCTACCTGCTGTCCGTCAGGGTTAAACTGAGTGGATCTTAGTTTTGTTGAATCACCAACTGGTTCTTCCATGGCAGTTTCATGAGCTGAGGTAGTTGCCTTCCAGCCTTGGAGAGAAGACCCATCTAAGCCTCTGCAAAATGGAGAATTCTTCTGTTCAAAGAAACAAAGACCTAGTCTTAGGATTTGAGATAGAAGGCCAAACTTTTAGTTGTTTTCTCATCTGGCTTTTAAAACAAAAATCTCCGTGCTTCTCTTTTGATATAGCAGAAATAGAAATGGAAGTTAGAGCTGGTGACCCAGAAGATACAGCTACAGTATAGCCAGAGGACTGGAATGAGACTTGTGTCACCTCTAAACCCCAAGTAGCTCTGGGAACACCCACCTTGGACCTTGTGGGTATAGAGGGGCATCTGGAAGCTTAACACGTTAGAGACCCTGAGAGGAATGGATTTCATAAAGGTCTGGCACATGGTAGGCCACCAACCACAAGTTCTAGGAATGAATGAGATGTTTGCTCCGAGAAGCAGTCTCCTCCCACCTGATTTGAGCCTCTGATCACCATGGCATGGTCCTGCCCATTCACTGGTCTACAGCTGCCGAGCTCCCATGTCGGACCTGTCACATGCGCTGGAGCCAGTCCATGCCCTGCAGAAGTGCCCAGTGTGGAGGGGAGGGGTGGCGGCAGAGGCTGCCTCACTGGCATCCCTTGGCCTGCAGTGTTATGCCATGCAGCTGCTTCCAAGATTTTGGAAGGAAGAACTGAAAACCAGCAAAGGGTGGATTTCCTTCTCTCGTAGCCTCAGCCTGCCTAAAAGAGAGCTGTAGCTTCCAAACTCTGCGGGGCAGCTCAGCACTGGCACCACTTGCTCTTGGCTGTAAGGAAAGCTTGCCTGTGGGCTGACAGTGCTGAGACCCCGCTCAGCTCGTACTCACTTCCTTAGTGTTTAGAATTCTTTACCATCAGGGTTCCTTCTTCAGAGGGAAACTGATACCCAAGCAACAGAACAATGCTGCCCAGTCCCTACTCCCCTTATCTCATTCTGGCTGCTATTCTAATTCTTTGGGTAGATGCCTCTGTCTCTAAGAGCTGAACTCTGAACTCTGGAGGTGGGAAGCGAGTCCTGTTTATTTCTGTCTCCCATTTACAGTATACATTAAAAAGGTTAAAGAAGTGAAGGAAAGAAGGGATTATTGAAGTTACTGATCTCAGAAGTAATTTTAGCCAGGCCTCAGGTTCCCATTAGCAGAACTCTAGGTGATAAGAGGAAATAGTCCCGATCTCTAGTCTCCACCAATCTGATGTTTTCAGTGCTGGGAGCAGCACAGTGTGCTCTCAGTGCCCCATCTGCTGGGGAAGATCTCTGCTCATGGGGTTTGGGGACAGGAAAGAGATCTATCCATTGGGCAGCTTCATGCTGTGAAGTTAGCTGGGTTTGCCTGTGGCAGCTACTTCCATGTCCATTCAGCATTGCCTCTTCCTCACTGGCCTCCACCTCTTCCCCAGGAGCCTTCTCAGCCAGCTGCCTAGGATGGATTTACTGTGGGGCCTTGAGCTCCATGTTACCTGGAAGCTTCAGGAGTTTAGAGGGACAAACAGTGTATTAGTCACCAACATCTTCCCCACTGGGGCAGGATATGGGACACACATGGGACAGTTCCAAATCAGAACAGTGATTTGTCTAAACTAATACAGCAAGAGAAGGGATGAGTCTTCAGACCTCTACTAGAGGCGACAGCCCCTATTCACAGAAAACGTGAACCAGGGTTCCCATCTCAGCTCTGCCACTCAGAGCTGCAGGGTCTTGAGTTTATTCCACCTGAACTGTGGATTCTTCATCCACAGTGTTGGGAAAATGATGTACCCACCTCATGGAGTTGAGGTGAGAGTTTGACAAGATGTGGTATGTGAAGTGCTTTGTGAACCAGTCAGCTCTACATGAATGTTAGCCAAAGGGCCAAAATATGAGCAACCAAAGCCATCTCTTGGTGGTGCCATAGCCTCAGCGCTAACCTAGCTGACTTCTTCCCCAGGACAAGAGTGAAGTCACCAGAGGAGCCTTCTCCCAGAGGCCTTGTCGCCCCAGACCTCACTCGCTCCCTCCCAACCTGCCTGAGGAAGAAACTCGTAGAATTGCTCGGATATTTTCTTCTCAGTACTCCAAGACAGACTGATGATGCCTGAGGAACTGAGGGAAGGGGCTACCTGCCCACCCTCCCTCAGCCCTTTTGGCTTACAAGAGGCACCAGGTCTGCCTCCCTCAGAGCTCTCTTGCCTGAAACCGTCACCAGCCACCTAGTCCGTGGATACCTTGAGACCCAGTCAGCATGGACTGGAGGAATGTTCCTCCTGCCAGGACTTCAGCTGCTTCTTCTGTGATGAGGCCAAGGATTCCAGCACTCAAGTGGCCAAGCAGGCATCTTTCAGCAGAGAAACCAATACAGCCCACCCTTTGCCTGCGATCTTTGCCTTAAAGGTTGAAGCCTGACCAGGGTTGCAGGCAGGGTTGTAGGTTTTGCGCCTCATCCATAGCCAAGGAAAGCTTAGAGCCATATCCAGTTTGTTTGCTTGGGAATAAGAGTATTTTATAGATAGAAGCTTTTTTAAATTGTGTTGAATTAATCAATAGGAGAGGAGGGGGAAATCACCTCCTTTAAACTGTTTATCTGATTGTCTGAAGTTCTAACCATGCTTTTAACTTACTGTTTTTACCCAGCTTTGATGGTCTTTGTTCCTGCCTTTAAATAAAATCCTATCTGTATTTGTATTTGTGTAGAAGTGTTTCCTGGTGTCGCCACAGGAATGGGGTGCTAGTTTGTTCCTGCTCAGAATGCAGAGAGAAAGGCCAGCAGCCACTCCAGGCCCCAAGAAAGGTCACCCGAAGAGGACTAGGGTCACCGTGAGACTTTTGAACTCCCCCAAATTCAGAATATCAGATTGGTCCAGATTAAAAACACACTAGTATTTCCTTTACTACTGATTCTTCTTTCTTTTTTTCTTTTTTCTGTATTTCTTTTCTTTTGCTGGTTCTTGAAATCTGTCAGCAAAGTAAAAGAGTCTCCTGGAACAGTTCCCTCCAGGCCCCCCTTGTCTCTGGCTGAGTAGCCCTTTCAAGACCACAGCCGTCTAAGCAGCTAGCACAGACAAGGCCTTAGGGGAGGATACGGAAGCAGCACCCAAGGGCAGAGTGTGCAGTGTGACTGGACAAGGCTGGAAGGAATCTGCCATGGAGGGTTCTGCTTTTCACCCCTACACACGTTACTTCACTTGGTCCTCAGAACAACTCTGTAACCTAGTAGGCAATAAGGTGCCACTTACGGTTGACCTGAGTCTCAGCAAAGTTGAGTGTTTTGCCTCTGTTTAAGTGCTAGGAAATGAATCATAACACACAACCCCAAAGATGTCACAATGCTCAGTGTCCGATACAGGGCACAGCCAGTTAAGTGGTCTGAATTCGGGTAACAAGGGCGGGGGCAGAGCAGGTGAGGGTTGCTGCAGACCAGGAAGGCTTCCTAGAAGTCAGGTCTCGGGTGGGCCACTACAGAAAACCAGGAGGGCGCCCTGGGCCATGCGCTGCTGGGGTAGAGAAGAGACAGCCTCTCTGTACCTCCAGCCTCATCAGTGAAGCTCAGTACTGTAAGAAGCCCGGCTTCCTAGGTTGTGATGAAAATCACATGAGACATCTGTGAAAGTGCTTCACCCACACTTGGCACAGAAAGGAAGCTTAGGAAATGTCAGTCATGCCCACTCTTCTGCAGCTCCTGGAGCCAACTAGCAGAGACAAGCATGCTGGGCCTGGGTGGGTGCAGAGAGACACAAGAGCCCCACGAAGGAGCGGGGCTCCCATTACTGGTCAGGCCCTCAGCCTGACCTGCCCCTGCATCTGTTTATCTCGGCTCCCCAGCACCATAGAGATGAGGCTCCCTCAGGCCAGAGTAGGCTCCACCTCTCTTGGGGCACCAAGAACTTCCAGAGCAGCCTGAGGGGTAAACCCTCAGGTGAAGAGTATTCTTTCCAAATCCTACTTCTGTAAATAACCTGTGGGGTCAAATGAGGCTAAGGCCACAGGAGAACACGGGCTGCTCCTTCCCCAGGCTGAGGGCAGCCTCTGCGGACACAAAGACACCCTCGGATCTGAAGCTCATCTGCCTGCACTTACAAAGAGTGTGTTATTTACCAGTATCTCGCCTTGGGAGTTGGATCTCTCCCAGTGGTAGCTTTGACTTGCCAAGTCCGGAGCATGAGTTAGGGTGTGTTTGTCCCCACTGCCAGAACTACCCAGTGCTCCCCTGACTTCCTCTTGAACACGCTCTCTGCAGGCACCTGAAAACAGGTGTTTCTGATCACTCGGAGGCCACTTGCATCCCAGCCCTGGCCGCTTGCATCCCATCCCTGGACCTTCTAGCAGGGGCTGGGCTCTGGAGACAGACAAGGAAGACAGGCCTGCCCTCGGGAAGCTCCCAGGCAGGCCAAGTGAGCCGAGTCATCCCTTTCCCTGGGTTTCTCTGGGGCCTGCTGCCCCCCAGCTTGGTTCCTGCTTTCATCCCTCCTTCATGGAGCCTCTGGAAATCCCCTACCTCTAAACTAGTATTTCCAGGTGGATCCTAGAAACTTCTTCCTGAGCCCTCCAATCTTAGCATCCCTAACAGCCACTTCCCTTTACCACTAGTGCAATTGCCTAGTCTGCTGGCATTGAGGGCAGAGCTGGTCCAAGCAGGAACACAGGTTCAGCCCAGGCTTTGCACTGCTGTGTCTGGACTCCAGACACTGCCCTGTGCCCATGGCTCTGTGCCCTAGTCCAGAAATGGCCTCTGCCTACTCCTAGGCCCCACTCAGTTAACTCCTCCTCCCCTCCATTCTCTTCCCTGAAATGGCATTCTAATTTAGCTCGAGCTCAAACTAAGAGAAGTGGGGATGGAAAGAGTTAAACAGAAATAGAGGGCATCCATACTATACTCCTAAACTCGGTTTTATGGCCCCTTTTAGGCATTTATATCCATCACTTCCACTTGAGTAACCTAAACATCTGCAAGACTGCAGGAAGAATGTTACACTCTCCTATCTCCACCTTACCCTCCAACACTCCCTTCCCTGCCAGCCCCAAGGCCCTGACCCTTTGCCTCCTCCATTCCCCTGCACACCAAAGAACCCTCACAAAGGAGTCCCACCAAGCCTTATATTTACATAATTCCTTTCACCTACCCTAGTGTCTAGTATCATAAAATCCGCTTTGAGTCTGTAACTTCACAGCCTCCCAAACTCAGAGAGGTGCAAGCAGAGGTAAGTTTAAACGAAGGCCAACACCTGGTGTAAACAATTGCTTGTTATATTGCTCAAAGGAATTCCAATTTTAAAATGTAACCACCTTTCCCACGGTATAAAAGCTTTGGTCAAACTGCAGAAAGTCATCGGGAGTTTTTTTTGCACATGAGTGCCCTCTCGATCGCCAGCTATTAATAAAGTGGATTCAATTGGATTTAAATTTGGCTCTTTGTATCTGGGTGACATCTCCCTCTGGCGACCAAGTGGGGTGAGAGCGGGCCAGCCAGTGGGCTAGTCCGGCCTTCCACTTCATCCCCTCCTAGGCCTGTCTCCCCTCCCCCACTCCATGTGACCTGAATCCCAAATTCAGCTATACCTAACCCCCTACTCTTGGTGCCTGTGAACAGAGCCTGCAGTAGCTGCAGGGGACCCTTCTCACCTTGCCCCAACTCCTTTTTGGCCCCAGCATGTCCACACTGAAGCCTCCAAGTGACGCATCACAGAGAACAGCGGTCACAGCAAGTAGGCCCCAAAATGTGTTATAGTTTACGGGTGGAGTTCAGGCCCTGCCATGAACTAGGTATATGATCTCAGTAAGTCACTGTCCTCTCTGAGATTCAGTTTTCTCATCTGTAAAATAAATACTAAAATATGAGGATCCTCCTGGGCATGGTGGTGCACACCTATAATCCCAGCACTTGGGAAGCTGAGGCAGGAGGATCGCTTCAAATTCAAGATCAGCCTC